>JAQFYU010000149.1:0-31585 GCA_034694905.1 Ceratophysella granulata | reverse complement strand
ACATTCTTTTGATTCTCAACTCACCTCATCTCAAATTGCAACATTCTTTTGATTCTCAACTCACCTCATCTCAAATTACAAAAATTTACTTCGATTCTCAGCTCACCACATCTCAAATTGCAACATTCTTTTGATTCTCAACTCACCTCATCTCAAATTACAAAAATTTACTTCGATTCTCAGCTCACCTCATCTCAAATTGCAAAAATTTACTTCGATTCTCAGCTCACCTCATCTCAAATTGCAACGTTCTTTCGATTCTCAGTTCATCTCATCTCAAATAGCAACACTCTTTTGATTCTCAACTCACCTTATCTCACATTACAACGCTCTTTCGATTCTCAACTAACCTCAACTCAGGGTACAATTTTTCTCTCGATTCTCAATCTCAACTCGCCTTATCGCAAATTCAATAACATGTCCCTGATAGTCTCGATCTCCAGCAGAAAAGATGTTCCGTGATTTTCCAACCTTATTTTCGGAATTTCTTGCTTTCGCACTATTTGGTCTCCTTTTCCTTGTTGTCTTAGAGGTGAATTCTCAA
The DNA here is from genome assembly GCA_034694905.1 of Ceratophysella granulata. Classification (NCBI taxonomy): domain Eukaryota; kingdom Metazoa; phylum Arthropoda; class Collembola; order Poduromorpha; family Hypogastruridae; genus Ceratophysella; species Ceratophysella granulata. The sequence continues at coordinate 31,041 of JAQFYU010000149.1, read as the reverse complement.
CTCAGTTCAACATACAATTCTCGATTCTCAACTCAGTCCAATATACAATTGTTGATTCTCAACTCTTCTCACCTCAAACCTCCAAAATTAATTACTACTCTCGATTCTCAACTCACCTCGCCTCATTCCTTCAAAGTTACTCTCGATTCTCAACTTGTCTAACCTCAATCTCTAAAATTACTCGACTCTAAACTCTACTCACTTCAGGTTTCCAAATGTTCACTCGAATCTCAACTCACCTCACTTCAGACCTCCAAAATTTCAATCGAATCTCAACTCACCTCATCTTCAAATTCTCAAGAAGAGGACGAAATCTCACCTCATTCTCAAAGTATTTCAAATTTGAGTTGAAATATACACCTCTCTGTAGTGAAAGGCCGGGCTTGAGACGCACCCCGAGTTAGACCTGATGATGATCCGACGTTCTGGTCCTTATGGAAATTTTGAGTCACCTCAAGTTGAGCAATTTATGAGCCTACGTGCTCTATTTCCCCTCTCCAACTTCAAAGTCTTTTTTCACTCAGTTCTGTTCAAACGAGAAGGTAGCGGACAGGCCTAAAAGTCAACTCGGATTATTAGTATGTGCGTTTTTAGCCCTTTTTTCTCTCCTCTTCTGGCATCCGCTCCCATTCTTCCGCCAAACAGCAACAATACAATACTTTTATCTGGCTTGATCCGGGTGTGTGATGATGAAAGTCTTCCGTCTTCATGCTCGGCTGCACTCTGCCTACAAAAAAAAATCTTTATCTGATGGGCATGAGGATTAGAGAGAAAGTGGAAAGTGTCAATCCTACTCAATGCTCGTATGTTGCTTTGTTAGAGTCAAACAACATGTGTCTCTTTTCCTCATCCCACCCGGATCTCTGCGGGTGGCTGGGCGGTCATCCAGCCATCCCACCTCTTCCTCCCAAACCCAAAGAACTTAATTCGTCCAAATTAGTGACTGACTCGAACTCGTCCAGAAAAATCAAACTTGTGATTGAATTGAGGGATTTTTTTTTGAGCCTTGAAGGACTCCAGCCTTGAGTCCATACTGACAATAACACATGCTCACAATTTATTCTTCCTTCAACTAAACTCGTATTGACTTCTTCTCGGCTCACTTTAAGTTAGTTTTGGAAGAAAGTTTTTGGCCCATTCCTCCTCATGCCCTGCCAGCTAAGCTCTTTTCTCTGCCTTTCTCCCTTCTACACTATATACCATATTACTCCATTCGAATTTAGGAGAATCAGTCAGGAACTGAAATAAATATTATATAAAAAAAACATAAGTTCCAGCCCAGAAGAAGTCTATAGTCGTCAGAAGTTGTTTCCGAGTAATGATTTGTCTCTTTTCCCCCAAAACTCCAGTTTTCTCTACAGTGAAAAGTATTATAGGAGTTTGAGCAGTCCCGCATTCTCCTCAGATTTAACGATTTGACTGTTGACACTTTAATTAAAAACTTAATCGACTGTCCAACTTTTATATACCTTTTTCCCTTCCTCACTCTCAAATTATATTACGAGCCTCCTCGTCCTCTCAAACGATTCCTTCTCTCCAAACTCCGTAATGAGATTGTGTATATAAAAAAGTGGAAGGGAAGGAAAGGCAGAAGCTGTAACTTATTGGAGCGGAAAACAAATAATGTCAAACGAAGAAAGATCACGTAAAACATACTTACTTCTGCTACATCCTTTTTCCAAAATGAACTTTTTTTCTCCTCTCTAAAGTTTTTTTTTAATGATTATGGGGAACATGGGCGTCGGGAGTTTTTTTAATTGGTCTCGTAGGTTTGAGAGCTGAAGCTCCAGAGAGCGGAATTTGGGAGGTAGCTGGAGAATCGAAACGTAAAGAGTTAGGACAGGAGATAGGTGTACGTGTGTGCTTTATCGCCTGGGTTGGGTGCCTTGATAAAAGTAGCAATTCGTGATGATCATCAGGATTTGGGCACTGCTACATTACAAGGTGAAGTTTTTTTCCCCTTCCAGAACCACTTTCTCCTCGCTACACGACATTAATCACGCTGGAGACATGTTCTATCAGGGAAAGAAGGGAATCGACTATGAAAATTACCCAGCTTCTCCAAATTCTTTTTTTTTTTTCCTTGAGAAAGGCAGATTTTTTTTTACTCCCGCCCTGTCGGCTGTCTCCGGACTCAACTCCAAACATCCAGATCCACCTTTCCATCCGTCCCACTAAAGCTCCAGCTATCTATCTCTCCCCTTGCTTAATCGGACTCCAAATGGGACGTGGAGTGTACAAGGCTACAAGTCCCAAATCTCTCACACGTAAATAGAAAAGATGCTGGTAAGAATTCAAATTGGGATTGGGCTTTTTTTGAGGTTTGGAATCTGGAGAAAGTACGCTTCACGAAATGATCAATCTGTAACCTGTCTTCCAACGTCTTTTGTGCATTTCATCCCTTTTTTTTCTCCTCTTCTGTCATTCGTATTTTCCCAAACACTCATCCATTACTTGGGCTGATCCGCGGTCGAGCTAACCTGGCCTGGTTCTGTCTGGATCTGAAGATCCCAATGTTCCACGCGTCTTCCCCTATCTTCTCTGTCCATACACACGCTCATCTCGAGAGATCCTCCGAGCAAATTGAACCCATGTCTTTGTCTATCATCAATCTCGATTAGGACATCACCTCACTAGAACAATGTCTAAATAAATAGAGGGAGTCGTGTTTCATTCGTTCACGATTAAACTATTAGAAAACCGGATCTGGGCTCAGTAGTTGGTTTTAATGCAGTCATCAACCAAATCAACTCGGCCCTTTCTTTGTCCCTACACCGCTTTCTCCATGCAATTCAACTTTCACTGAGGGTTAGGGCTGAATCTGTAGTAGAATTATTGATTCTTCTAGGTTAATAAAGGGACAATTGGGTAGAAGTGACTGATGATCCTGAGATTTCCCCTTGTTGAGACAGCTGAGCTTGTTATGGGCTTGGACCCTTGTTGGACGGAGAAAGTTGAAAGTTCAATCTTGTTCAACCAAATAAGAATAGAGAAAAGTACAGAGTGGAATTTCCTTTTTAGATCCAGTGGAACGAGAGGGAAATCTCTGTTGAAATCCAAGACTATTATTTGGCCAGGCCTATTGTTGAGTTACGGAAGAGGTTTCTTCTGAGGTAAACTTGGTTAGGCAGGATAGTACAGATCAACTACTAGCATTGGAAAAAGTCAGAAGGAAGAAAATAAGTAAATGACCAAACATCCGGTTGCCAATAAAATTTCGACATCAGCTATTGGCTAAAAATCCCGAAAATAGGCCTGCATGTGTGAAAACGCAGATTTAAGACATTTAATCAGTACCAATTTATCAACAAAAAAAAAGGACATTTTATGAGATTTAACTTACAGTTTAAAAAAATAAAATTTTTATACATCAATTGTTAATTTTAAAATTTCGGTCGGATACACTAATTTACAAATTATTTTAATATTAATTTTAAAATAACCTTAAAGAATTCAAATTTATTGAAGTTTAGGTGTTAAAATAATTGAAATTTGATATTAAAATAATTGAAATTTAGATTTTAAAATAGTTTATTATCCTATTCTCTTCCCAATAAAATTTCGACATCAGCTAGTGGCTAAAATCATCAAATATAGACCGACTTGTGTAAATCACACAATTTTAAAATATCATTATCAATAAATCAAACCCAAGGTATAAAAAGAGTTAGTTTAATGCTTCAACTCCATTCAAATGTTTTGAAATATTTCAAATCTTTCTACTATAAGTTGTGATTTCATTTTCCACTGAGAGTTGAAAATAAAGTGGGTAATATAATTCCCTATATTTTCGTAGAAAAAGTTGAATTTATTGTATACAAAAAATTGTAAATCAGAATTCGCAAGTCCATTTTAGAATTTAGGACCCAAGATTTAGACGAAACTTAAATTCGGATCTTGCTCGAGCAGAAAATGAATGAGCCACTTAGGGTCCAAGACGTGGTGTGGGTACTGCTGCGGGTTGGTAGTTGGCCGGAGTGATGATGCGGAAGTATTTGGGCCTGTCAGTGGTTGGAATATGGGGTCGATCCCTCCGCCCTTTACTTGTATGACGGAGGTCGAGGCTGATTAGGCGGTCTTAGCACTTTAGGCGGAAGGTAGTAGGTGCGTGTGTTTGGAAGTAAGAAGAAAAGGCGAGGAGAGTTAGGGAAAGTGGTGAATGGATGAAGTGAAAGTGAGTAAAAAGAAGAAAGTTTGGTTCCAAGTGGTGAAGTCTGATGATATTGACAGTAATGCACTTTAGTGTTGAGGGAATTAAGCTGGCGTCCTATGATTAAGAAGACGTTCCAAATCCCAGAAGGAATTTCACAAATTAATTAGATCCAACGGATTTCCACTTTCTGTTCTTCTCAAACTCACTCCGTCCTCTTCCTCACCATCCACTAATATTCAAGAATTCAGAATCCATAGAATACATACATGGACTTTCTCCCAACTCGGATTCTTATATCCAATCCAAACCTCTCTCTCTCTCTCCCATATTTCATTCAGACTCGAGCCACAGAGACCTCGTTAGGTCCTTATTCCGCTTCTCCAGTTTTGAAGTTCCCAAGCTGCTTCAGATCCGATTCTTCACTTTCGTGTCCAATTTCCTAATTATGTTCCCTTTCTCCCCTCAACAAAAAAAAAAGAGCTCTGGGCTCGTCTCCATGCATGAAGACGAGAGAGATTGTTTGTGGAAGCGGGTGTGTGTTGATGAAATGGTTTTTAGGCCTGAGATGGTGTGTGGTTGATTTTGGCTGGAGGAGAAAGTTTAGTAGTCGTGTGAGACCAAGGCCCATGTCCCTCACCAAAGTCACGTTCCTATGATTAATCGTCCCATTCAGACCAACTAATTGAAAACGTTTGTGATGTTCACAGGTTACGGGCGTTGTTGGACGGGCCGAGCTACTCGCCGCACTCGCTTTTCTCAGCAGCCTTCTAGCATTTGTCAAAGCCACGGCTCAGAGACGCACTACAGGTATGATTCATCGTCTACCCACTCTCCACACAATTCTCATTATTCCCATTATTATGTCCGCTCCAGTCCTCCTCGCTTTCTCCGTTCCAGCCCAAAGGAACAAAAATGGTCAGCACAGACCTGCTTTATGGAATACTCAAATTATAAATCCTCGCCAAGGCTTGCACAAAATTTTAGTAGCCTACTTCCGACTCTGAATCAGAACTTGGGCTCTTTCATGCTTTTGGGAAAATAATGTACTGTACTAGGACATTGTTAATTTCTAGCGAAGACTGGGTTCCAGAGTGAGTCACCAGAATTTTCTTGACTTTTTTTAGAAATGTTTTCAGAAAGGATTGACGTACTGAAATCGTTTTTCAATATTTTAAAACAATGGGTAACACTCCTCTATTCCTGCGTCACCAAGTTAAAGTTTAGCGCGCCGGTTTTTTGAGTTTTACTGCATTTGAAAAATGCATTTTCCCATTTTCTGGGAAATTTTTGACTTTAAATTAGCGATTCTTTAAGAAATTTAACTCGATACAGCAATTTGTTATATATACAGCAACGCGACCATTTATAAGCATTTGAAAAAAATAACTGTTTTAAATCACAGATATTTCTAGATAGTTTTAATTAACACGTTCAATCATTTCGAATAGCGCTATAAAATGTATCGTAATCATTTTAAATCTGCTCAGATATTTTTCTATTTTCAAAATTCCGTATTTACAAGAGTAGTTTTCTACCAGCGCGACGACTATGGGTAATTTTGAATGCAATTTTTGAAATGTAATCTCAGCCTGGTTCTGACGAACCCTGAACAATAGGGACTAGGGAGTAAATGATTGGATGGAAGTAGCAAGCAACAAACGTCCCTGCACCTGCTACGCTGAAGGCCTTCATCCCTTCTGCTCTCCTAATAAATATCATTCCAATTACTCCGAATAGCTCTTTCCCATTATTATATTGTCCAGCCAATCTCCTTTCTTTCACAAGTCGGTTCCAGTAACTCGGGATTATGACTCCACTTCAACCCGATCTCCTTATTTATGACATAGATAAATAAGCCTTGTTCTGCGCTACAACGAACAGCAAAGGGGACGAGACACGACCAACAATAGTCGAAAGTCGAAATGGGAAGGGTTCGAAGCCGATTGAAGCCGCAAAACTAAAAACCGTAATATTAAATACCGCATAATTAACTTGCAACATTAAAAACAGGAACAATTAAAGCCGAAATTTGAACTAAATACCAAATAATATTTATGACTTATTATTATTATTATTATTATTTATGTTTTTGTAACTCGCATACCTACGTCTACGCTTTATTTATTGATGCTGCTGGGATTTTTTCATGAATAAATATAGAGTAAATTCCCAATTTTGGAATAAATAACTTTTTGTGTGTTACGGTTTTTGTTGTTGAGGCTACTTTTTTGGTCGGTTGGTCAGTGTCAGTTGTCTTATGCGCTTTTTATGAGTTGTGGTTTTGTTACGCGATTTTTATGTTGCGGTTTCTGTGTTTCGTTGTTTACTATTGCGGCTTTTAATGACACCCGGAGGGTTAAGCGCCTTAGAATCGTCGCAGAAGATGTCCAGCAAAATTGGACGACGGAAAAGTAAAATTTGCACTGACGAGATTTTGCAAACAAAATATTTACTTTAACAATAGATTAGATTCATGTATTCTGATGTTGCTATTCTGAAAATTGGAACCCCGCGACCCGCGACCCAGTTGACTAATCCATGGTGGATTGCTACGTATTGCCGAATTCGTGGATTTGGAAACCTGAGCCAAGCTTGAACAAGCATTGTATTGCTGTAAATGTAACTCGAGCCGACATTGCACATTGTACCCAAATGTCGCTTCCCATTTATCCCTTCACGCCAGTTAGAATTCACTCCCGACTTTTAGCCAAAAAGTTGAATAGGAAACCGGGAAAGTAGGGTAGCGGTTCAAATGAGGCGGATACCACATCCCAGCCGCCGTGTCATCCGCTGAAGAACCCAAGTAGAGAATTGAGGAGGGTAGGGAAAAGGACAAACAGTTACCCGTGAAGTGAGTTGTCTCGTCGGCAAAAGGTTTCATGATTCATTTGGGACAATAAGGTAATCAATGAGTCAATGAAATGGCTTGGGAATAATTCGGTCAGTCATTCCCCAATATTTATTCGTTTGGGGAAAAAGTTGGAGTGGGTCGGAATTGGGTTTCTTCTGAGTGGAGGGGGATGATGGATCCATAGGGCAAGGTTTCTAATGCAAAAACATGCTTTTCGGAGGGATCTCTATAGATTTTTGAATTGGAGATCTCAATTTCATTCACCCGGGTTCCAACTGTGCATATTTTTGCATATTTTAAGGTATTTAATGCATATGTACTCGCATATTTTTATGCCTGTTTTTGAATTTTGGCTAATATATTAAGGCTTTATTGCATCTTTGCATATTGTAACGTTTAATGGCATCTTTGCATATTTGGATGTTTTTCTAATTTCTTGCATATTTTAACGTTCTTATTGCATCTTTTCATATTTGCATGTTCTTCTAATTATGTTGCATATTTTAACGTTATATCACATCCTTGCATATTTGGATGTTTTTTCTATTTTTTTTTTCATATTTTAACGTTGTTATCTTTGCATCTTTGGATGGTTTTCTAATTTTGGTTCATATGTAAACGTTTTATTTCATCTTTACAAATTATCAGAATTTTGGTTCATTTTTTAACGCTTTGTTTCATTGGTTGTTTTTTCTAATATATTTTAACGCTCTATTGCATCCTTGCATATTTGGATGTTTTTCCAATTTTTGTTGCATATTTTAACGTTGTTATAATGCATCTTGGCATCTTTGGATGTTTTTCTAATTTCGGTTCATATTTTAACGTTTTTACATCATTGCATATTTTTCTAATTTTGGTTCATATTTTAACGCTCTATTGAATTTTTGCATATTTGGTGCGTTTTTGAAGCTTTTTAAACATTTTTATTGCTTTTTTCATGAATGTTTTATGAATCGACACATTTTGAAAAAACTCTTCTATTTGCTTGCTTCCCAATTAAACCTTTTAGCAGGATATAGTTCCTTGGCATTATTTTGTTTAGGTGTTTCAAGGAGTTTCGTAGAACTGAATTTAATTTGATATTTTTAATCGTTTTCCACATTTTGTATTTTGGCTGGCATATCACGAATTTATTTTTTCGAAAAAAATGCTTACTACAATTAGTTACATGAATTTTATTCTTGTAGCATATTTTATTGCATATTTCGACCGTTTTTAGTGCATCCGAGCCTTTCCTAACGGATGCGGCAGTGAAAGATGAGATCCATTGAGCACGTAGAGCTCAGACACTCTAAGTGAGAGATATGGATCCATTTGATGTAGTTTGGGATAGAAAAGCAGAGTTAAAAATTTGTCTTGGGGAGTCGGACAATTTCTCTAATGACCTGTGGGAATAATTGACGTGATCGGACGGACGGAGGCTGTTGGATCTGAACGGATCCACATGATTTGTGCGTGTCCATGTTCCTCGTCCCAGCCTCAAGTAATGACTCAGGCTCCCGTCTCCCCAAGGACCGTCCAGCCCACAGAGCCTCAATTCCCTTTCATATCATTAGTAAACCGCTGATCATTTATTCTTCCCCGTCCAACTCCCCCTTCGTCCGCCGAGTCACCTGGAACAGTCCGCCACCCGCTCCGCTTGTCACGAGCCCATGCTGCCCACTCTCCTCCTCATTCCTGATGGGCTGGTGGGGACGTGTGCTATTTCCCATAAATGGAAATGACCAGGATATAAATCCTCCGCTCCAAACTAACCGTTCACCATAACACATAGATTCTCTCAATGGACCTCCGTTCAACCTGCTACCAAAGACTTTTCATCTATTTCCCCGGGTGAAGGATCGGCAGGCGGACCCATTGGCAGGCACCAGGCCTTAATATTGAAAAGTATAAAAAGAGATGTCTCCTGGAGGAAACATTCTGCTCAGAAACCCATCCAACTCATGATTTGGGAAAGCTCCCGGATTCTACATTCATAGTTTTGGGTTCTGGGGTCTTTGGAACCAGAGTTCATAAAGGAAGGGGACGGAAGTGGTACATGCCGTTACGGCGGAACCCAATATGGCGAAAACCCATTTTGTTCCAAGTTTTCACTTTTGTAAAGCCTGATTGTTGGGTTTGCCAGTTTGTAAAATGTATCATTTGCCGACGAGCTCGAATATCGGCATTTGAAACACTATTTTTTTCTGTTGTATTAGAATAATCGTGGATACAATTCTTCCTTAAATCCAATCCTTACGTTTTTAGAAATTGAAGACAATTCATTTCTGTTAAATCGATTTCGGGTAAATTTTTTGAAATTTTCGTGAGAAACGGGATCTGTTCATTTACGAAAATTTCTGTCCAAAAATTTGCAGGTTCAAAGATTTTGAAATTTTGATAGAAAACTTATGAAAAAAACGGGCTACTTTACTAAAAATATGATTAAAACTGTCCAATATCGATATTTGGCCAAATGATTACCTGCAATGAAGTTTAGTTGTTTTTTGAATTTACTTGCGATAAAATATTCAACCTAATCCATCCATCCATTCTTGAGAAATCAAATATCAAAAATCGCTACGAACTTTTGAAATGACCCTCGTCTACTGTAAAAGTTCTAAATGTCAACTTTGAACCCGATAACTCTATACATGACAGTTTAATTTTGTGTTTGGACGACTTTATACAGTTGTATATCTTACATTTGGAGTTGTTTGCACCTCGCATTTTGATTCTGCACATTTTGGCAACGTCGCATCCGAATTTCAGTCTCCTTTCTCCATAATGAAAATTTTCATCGCAAAAATGGGCTGAGTTTTCGCCGTAATGAGCTTCACCAGTAATGGAATGATCCTGACGGAAGGGTAAGTGTAGTCCTGTGGGTGGCTTGGCTGAAGGGCTTTATAGCTTAGGCAGAGGTACTAAATTTGACACGGACGGATTTGTTGATGCAAGTATTAAAAGAATGAATCAAGTTGAGGTATGAACGCAATAAGCTGTTGGGACAGTGCATATATCATTTGGGCGTCGTGTCGTAGGCAGGAGGCCTCCTTCTCCCCACGTCTTCACAGGTGGACTGACAAACACTCTGACACGGCCAATGACTTTTCCATCCAAAAACTTTGGACTCATATTAACAGCTCCTATTAATCCTGGGTTGTATTGAGTAATATTCCACAGGCAGGAATCTGTCTGCCGCTCCATCAAGCCCAGTTGGGTCTCTCTATTTGCATGGTGGGTTGGGACAGAGAGCTCCCACATAGAAAGATGGCTTAAGCGAGCAGTTTGGCCGGGTACGGAGAAAGTTGCTTGCTTGTCTTGAGCATAAAGTCAGCCTACCTTTCCCCTGTTCCTCTTGTGGACTCTATTATGGAAGGGAGCTTAGTGGCGAAGTCCTTTATTTCATTTGGTTTCGTTTAGATTGGCGACTGATGTTTGTCTCAATGCTCCTCGCCTTGACGGCGATGATGTGTAAAGAGCCGGGAATCACTGTGTTGGGAGTCGCTGCCGTCTATGAAATATTCATTTCCCAAAAGGTAAGATTCCTTCTCTCATTTGTCAATTAGTGTTCGTACGCAGGGATGAAGTGAGGAGAGTTTTTATGTATCTGTTCTTTTTGTCATTCCAGCTTCGACTCAGAGACTTTGTGCAAGTTCTTCAGACGGCCCTTCGGGGCAAGGGCACACTGCCCCCTTGGCTTTCTCCAGTCACGCAGAGAATTAGCGTACTTGTCCTCACGCTTCTTGCCCTCGTTCTCGGTCGACTGTCTATTAATGGATCACAGCTCCCGGTTTTTACACGGTAAGTCCAGGTTTAATGGTCTATGAAGTGTTTCGATTTCAAATTCCGCGTTGTCGAGCGATGACTCGCGTCACGTGATTTAAATCAGCTCAGAATCAGAAGTATATGGTTGATCGGGAAAAATAGGATCGTCCTTGTTTGAGGGATATATTAAAATTAAGGCGCATACCAAAATTGAACACTAGTCCAAATTCGAGCCAATTATCTGTCAAATAGTGAAAATCCTTTGAATAAATAGTGACCAAATGAAAACGTTTAATTGACAACCGAAAAACGAAAATTGTGAACAATCTTTAAGTTTAAAATTATTATATATGAATTTATAAAAAATTAGGACCTATAATGAACCGGATAATCGATGTAAAAGGTCACTAAATTAATGACTCTTTATAATTAAAAAGTTGAAATAGTACGAACGCAATTAAGATCCCAGGACGTTTATAATTTGAATTTGCATGTTTAAAAAATAGAAAGTTCAATTTGGGTCACTCCCTTTGTGAGCTTGTTTATTTTCAATTTATTCTGCTTGGCTGGTGAGGTGATACATTGAACTTGACAGTAGAAATGGCAGTTCAACAGTATAAATCGGCGTGTGTCATGCAATTTCCATTTATTCAGCTCTGAAATCAGGCATACAGCAAAGATCCCTTATTCAGTATTGTTCAAATCTGAAACTATTTTAATATTTCAGAATATTTGCAATCTGTTGATATATATATTGACAAAATAGCTTTGCCAAAGCCCTAGCTTGTTGTAGTTCAGTTTTCGACACGAGCAGATGTAATTTGGGTGCAAGTGAGTATAGCGTTGGTTAGATGGTTCTTGTATGAGCGGATTTCCATGTCTCTGGTGGCTAGACTTATTAAGACTAGGTGAGAAATTAGATGAGGGAGCTATATTAAAGTATGGGCTTATTTTAATTTCATGTTCCGGAAACGCTAACTGTTTGGGGGTTGGGAGGTTTAGAGCTGGGAGGTTGGTGTTGGAATAGACAAGCTTTTCACTCCCGAAATATATGTATATATAGTTTTATGAGGATTAAGTGGGTTGAGGAGAAAAGAGTGAGGAAAAGTAGAGAAAATTCTTCATTAGAGCAAAAGATTTAAATCCAGAGTGAGAAGAAAATGTATTTTTTTCCTGAGCTGAGCTGATGCAGAAGGAATATTTCTTTGGATTAAGTTGAACGTGAAGATGAGAAAAAGGAAGGGGAGAACTTACACCTACATTCGGATACGTATAAGTAGATTCAGGCATTACTCCACTTCCTTGATTTTTCATTTCAATGGGATCCATGGGAATGGAGCACTGTGTAGAGACTCAGGAGCAAGGAACCACTTTTAGGTTTGCTAGTTTCCTAAAAATGTGAATGGAAATGTGGCAGTACGTGAAGGTCATTTTATTGTACTTTGGCGTTAATTGTAAGCCGGGTTAAGACCTTGAAAAGAAAGTGTCAGAATCATAATATTTGAATTGCTGGGTTTAATATTTTGATTAAGATGGTGTTTATAAGTATCAAATTAAATAGGTAGTGAGATGGTAGCCATTTGGTATAGCAAGTATATTTTAGGCTTTAAAAAATATGATTTAGCTCTGCATTATGGAATCAGGTCGTGTATCGCGCCAGAATTCGAAAAATCAGGTAGCCAAGCTATTGCAAAAAGGTGAATTTTTAAAAACACATGTCACATGTAGCATATCAATATTTATTTTGCCGGTTTTACGTTATAGTAAAAATTTGGAAATTGAGTTACTTCCATTTTCTCGAAAGGGCGAAAACTTGAGTTTAAAAAATATAATACTCTTTTTTATTAAACAAAAATGAACGGCTTTTTGGGTGCATTACATTTTTAAGTTGTACTCGTATTGTTGATCTGTATTTATCAGTTTCTTTGTATTTACTCCGAGAACAAAATATTTCATAAAATGAATTTTATAGCGGCCGGTACTTCTAAATTATCTGATGTGTTTAGGTTTACTAGATAAAATATTGAACTTAAAGTGAGAGTTCTAAAAGCCTAACCCTGCCTCAAGTCAAATTCAGTTTTACTGGCGAGGCTTGGATTTCATTCCTTTTTTTTTCAATTTGTTCTCGAAACAAAAATAATTATAAATAAATCCAGTGTGCTGGTCCATGATAATGGCTCAGGCGACATCCAAAGTATGTACAAGCTTTCTCCTTGTAAACTTTATATTGTAGTAGCCTTATATCTTGATGCGCCTCACCGCCTTCCAATTACCATGGTGAAACTAATGCGTTTGAAACTATTTTCAGATTTGACAATCCAGCCTCCGTGGCTGACACACCTGACAAGCAGCTGACGTACAACTACCTGGTCAGCCTCAATGCATGGCTCCTCGTGTTTCCCTCGGATCTCTGTGTGGATTGGACAATGCAGAGCGTTCCGCTCGTCAAATCTTGGCTCGACCCAAGGAATTTGGCCACGGTTGCTACGTACTCAGTGCTACTGGTCCTTGGGGTCCAGTCATTGTTACGCCGGAGTGATCGACACTCTAACATCGTTATCATGGTACGGGCTAGAGAAAGCAATTCAATTAGTTGTTCATATTTCCAAATGGTTTCTTGTTCCAAAAACTCATGTTCGATCTGTTGACGCTCCAGGGTCTGTCACTTCTCATCCTACCTTTTCTACCTGCGTCGAACCTCTTCTTCCCCGTCGGGTTCGTCATTGCAGAGAGAATCCTCTACATCCCGTCAATGGGCTTCTGTCTCCTCGTCTCCTACGGATGGACACGACTCTACTCTTCAAACAAGTAGGCTAATTTCCCCCAACAGCGCTCCGCACTCTCTCCAAACCGCCTAATGACGCCATGAGTGTACTAATTTCCTTCTTTTTCCAGGTCTCGAAGAAAGTGGTGCTGGTTGTTTCTGGCTGGGATCCTAGCATTCCATTCTGTCAAAACTCATATTCGGAACCAGGATTGGGAGTCCGAGTACTCGGTTTTTATGGCTGGGCTCAAGGTGAACCAGAAGAATGCCAAATTATGGAATAATGTTGGGCACTCACTCGAAAGTCAGGGGAACTACACGGAGGCTTTGAAGTATTTCCAGAAAGCAGTCACGTAATAATCTTTTATTCCTTTACTATTTCAAGATTACAATGGGGGTTGGAATTAGAACTAAGCCCAGAATTCCATTTTCTGTGACTGAGCATTGGGGAAAGTGAGATTGGCAAAGCACGCACGCATGGCAAAATTACAACTCAAAATTAGTAAAATCGGATGCAGTTTTATCGTTTGCAGTTTAACCGATACTACTACGTCTTATTTCTTTGGTTAGGCTAGTTTCTGGAACATACAGTTTGGTTAGGCTAGTTTGGGTTAGCTTAGCTGGTGCCTATGACAACGCATGTTCTGGAACCTAAATCCTAGCCTAATCAAAGAAATGAGATTTTTAAGATCGAGTAAACCGTATTCGACAACGACATCGAAAATAGATGCATTTTATTTTTGGATGTTTTCTTTTTCAAAGTTAAAAGCTCTTGTTTACGAAATTGTATTGTACTATGTACAAATTAAAAATTTCAATGAAATAAAAAAAAATTATTTCGCCGCAAGCATGTTATTAAAAATTAAATCAAAGAATTGATTATTATCTTACATATATTTTCCGTGTTTGACATTCTTTCAAAAGATTTTTGCTATTGCGAAGTTTGCATTTGCCATTTTGAACTGAGCCGATTGCCGATGCGACAAGAAGTTGGCATCATTTTGCCAATTTAGTATTTGCCATTGTATCCCTCCTTCTCCTCAGCCGGAATCCGTGTCCGGAACTTTGTACACTTTTATGACTTGTTTCCGTATTGGAATTGGACTGTGTGGGCTCGAGGCGTGTAAGCCCTTTACACCAATATCTTGTTATCACCACCTCGGCTTATCACGCCGTTCCGAACAGTTATGTGACGGAGGGGAGAGAGTGTTAATAACACAAGCCAACTTATTGAAACATCCATAAACTTTTTCAAATCATAACTCAGGCTTTAGCGTAAGAGAATTCCCGAGGACACGAGGAACATTCTTATGATAACTGTTTAGTTGAGCCTGAGCCGACTTCCTCCCTGCTCCGCATATAAAGGAAATTGAGACTTTCTCTCTCAAGGTAAACTTTCCCAATAAGTCAGTTTTCTTTTTCTTTTTTTTTTGTGGCCAAGACGAAAACGAGATAAATCAGCAGATTGGGGTTTCCCATTCTGTCCCTTGACCATAAATTCTGTTTCAAGTTCCTGTTTTGAAAAGTAGCTATGTTTGAGGCGCTACACCTAATGTTCTCCCTGGAAAAAGTGAGACTTTGTGAACTAGGTTTGTTGGGAGACTTTGGAGATGAACATAAATATACTATCCTTGATCCAAGTCTTACCTCCCTGTCTTCCCACTAAGGCCCTCCGCTTAGAATACTAAAAACGAAGGTTTTTGGGTTCCGAAAACTTGAATTGACTTTTGGATTTATTCAACAACAAAAATCCCGCTTTTGTCTAGATATTTGTAAAATACAAGTCTCAATTTTTAAAAGACGGCGGGTCTCAAGTTTTTCGGTCGACTTTACGTTTACAAGGTTATTTTATTTCACGCGAGTTATTTTTTATTGTGACTTCGCCTCAATTGATTCCAATGCTTTCGCACAATGGATTACAACCAAATATTCTCCTGCAATTTTAAAATATAAATATTTAATATATAAATATATAAATATTTTAAATTTAAATATATTTTTTGGATCGGTTTGTACTGAATCTTCACATTTTGCATCAATTTTCAACAATTTAAATATTGTCCCGTTTAAAAAATTGCAAGGTAATTAACTAATTTAGCCGAATTTCTACGATTATGTACATGCAGAGTCGCTGCCCGGGATTTAATGGGATTGTAATTTACTGAGATTTTGTCGTCTTAGTTTCAATTAATCAAATTCTACTCAACTCATATTTGTAAAAGAAGCCGTTAAAAAAATATTTTATTCTACAATTTTTTGGAGAGAAAATTAAGATGTCCAATTTCAGAACTTTTCTGAAGTAGTTTTTGAGATTTTCAGAAAACTGGTCCTTAGTTCGATATTGTGGACGTGACTTTCATGTGCTACATTCTGAAATTACAAAAAATGCGTACAAGAACCGATCTAATAGTCAAACCCTGTCATAGTATATGCTGTGCCGGCTGGTGGTGAAAGGCGTGTGTTGGTTGTTGTTGGCTGTACCTGTGTGAAAGGCTGTAATGGGAAGAGGCTGGAGCGTGTGGTTCTGGAGAATGATGATGAGGCCTTTGTGCCTTTCCCCCCACTTCCCAGTTTCCATTTCCTGGAAATGAATTAATTTCTAACTGGTTCCTCTCTGATTAAACTCGTTTTGACATTTTCAATGAATACAAGTGAGGATAATAGGAGGGATACTCTGTTGAGTCGAGCCATTATGCTCCAGGAGGGAGTCTCGGCTGTAATGAACGGAATTCTGGGCCCAGATTGGGAAAGGAGAAACGAGACTATGCTTATTGCTTTGTGCAAAGGGAAAAGCAGTCGGATCACTTGATTAATGTGTCGCTTTTCCTTGACTTTCTTTCGGCTCGCTCCAGTGTGCAGACGGATGATATGGGAGCCCATATTAATGTTGGACGGACTTATAATAATCTCAAGATGTACAAGGAGGCGGAAGATGCTTACCGGTAAGAAGTGAAGCTTGAGTTAATATCAAATCCTTTCTTGAGCACCTCTCCTGACAATTCTTCTGCTCTGTCTGGATTCTCAGGAAGGCAAAGTCTCTTCTTCCCAAAGTGAAGCCAGGAGAGAGTTATGAAGCGAGGATAGCTCCAGCTCACTTGAACGTTTTCTTGAATCTGGCAAATTTAATCTCGAAAAATGAAACAAGACTCGAGGAAGCCGATCAGCTTTACCGAGAAGCAATAAGCATGAGAGCTGACTACACGCAGGCATACATCAACCGAGGAGATATTCTGCTCAAGATGAACAGGTACGAATTGAACAGATTTCGGGACTTGGGCTAAACTCAATCCCACATCCCACCCCACTTCTCACTTGACTAAATACGAATCTCTATTTCCGCAGAACGGAGGAAGCCTTGGAGGTCTACGGCAGAGCTCTCACTCATGACAACTACAATGCGGATATTTACTACAATGTAAGGAGCTAATGGGTTTGGGGAGCCTCCAGGCACCCGCTCTACGTGTCCTCCACCAGATTCTCTAATTTGTTTCTGTTTGTAGTTGGGCGTCGTGCATTTGCAGCTGGAGAAGCCGAGACAAGCCTTGGCTTATTTTGACAAGGCGTTGGAAATTGAGCCTGACCACCCACAAGCTCTCCTCAACTCCGCCATTGTTTGGATAGAGACCGGTGACAATAATACGGTGGCACGGGAGCGACTCCTCACGCTCGTGACTCGAGAGCCGAATAATGAGCGGGCTCTGTTCCATCTGGGCATGTTGGCCATGGACGAGTTCTCGACCACTGAAGCGGAGCTCTACTTTCGACAGGCGATTGAGATCAAGGAGGACTTTCGAAGTGCACTCTTCAATCTGGCCCTTCTGCTCTCAGATGCTGGACGTCCGCTCGAGTCAATCCACTTTCTCAACCAGCTCATCAAGTTTCATCCGGATCATGTCAAGGGACTCATCCTCCTCGGAGACATTCACATCAACACGCTCAAGGACCTGGACATTGCGGAAACATGCTACGAGCGGATTCTGAAGATTGAGCCAGAGAACGTTCAGGCTGTACATAACACAGGCGTCATTTTCTACCAGAAAGGAGAACTTCTGAAGGCGGAGGAGTACTTTCTCCGTGCAACGGAAATTGCACCCCATGAGGACTACATTAAGAAGAACCTGAAGATAATTAGACAGCGGATTTCAACAGCAATCAAGCAGCAGAACTCCTCACAACGGAGCGTGATGCAAAAGTCGGATTTTGATGATAACTTTGTTGAATCTGAGCCCGAATCCACGTCTTCGGCTGTTGAAGGCGACCAGACGCATCTGGACTACACTGCAGAGAACAATAGCAACAAGGACTGCGTGGCAGACGGGAAAATGTTTCCCTAGACAATCTCACAACACTGGAACTCAATAAATCAAGACAGACATTCCGATTTCCGAGTTCTGAACTTCCGATTACTCAAGTTGAAAGATTATCACTTTTTATGTGGCTCATCTCCCAATTCTTTCAACGCCACTGGGGGTATTTGGCTGTATGGGTCGGAGATGGATGTCAAGGATGAAGTACCGGATACAAAGGAGTGTATATTATATATGGACAAGACATGAGAGGCTTTCTCCCGACGTAATTAATGTACTTATATTATATGTACTATACACAGATATATAGACTGCAGAAGTATTATTTTGACTGGTGGACAATGTATTGATATTAATGGGAATCTTGGGATACTCGTGCACGAGTCACATGAGTATTTTTATTGCAATTTCTGGAGAAAAAGGTTTCGCAAGGCCCTAATTGCTGCCGAGGCTAAAATCTTTAAAATTCTATTATCTTTAAATGTAGACGTATTCACATGTAAAACAGTATATTGTGTGTGTCATAGTTTGTAGTTGTAAATTGTAAACGGTTGTGGTTATGTTGTAACTTGTAGCAGACTGACTCAAGTCAGGAGATAGTAAATGTTAGAGATGAGACTTTAAACAGATGTTCGTTGTTTTATGTAGAGTTAAACTACTACCAAAACTATTTTGAAACCACTGAATCGAGTTTACACTGATTTCCAGTGAAGTGTGGAGAGTAATACTAATTAAGTCTAGAACCTTCTTGGCTCATGCAACGGATTTGGAGACATCTTTGGTCCAGCGTTTTGGATTCGACCAAAAGTGACCATTGAACACCCGCAAGGATGATCAAACCCTTTGACCCGGCAAGGAGCACTTCAACTCTGAACTATGCTTGTTATTTTAGCAACATGGGCTCGTTCGTACTTAATTTTAGATAGTAAATTAATATAAAACACTTTAAGAAAATCTAACACGATGCATCTACGGAGTATCAGAATGTACCTAATGAATTTGATGGTTTAATTTTAATATTTAACGTTACTTAACATTACACAAGAGGTAACTCAAATATACGTATTTTAGTCAAGTCTCTGCAAACGAGGGTAAGAGGACAACAACAGTTGTTGGCATTCAATTTAGAACGTGAAATATGTCAATGTCAACTGCTCATGATGCAAACCCGGCCCAGTTTGGAAATTACTACCACAAAGAGATTGGACGAGTAATTTATAGTTACACCAAGATGTGTGTGATTGAAAGTGATGATTTCGGATGGTGATATACAAAACAAACGGAGCTATTGAAATTAAATGGGGAGGTAGATAGCTTTAGTTTTACAGATATTGTATGTAGACGTAGATATATATAAGGTTCTTTCGGCCTCGGAACTTTTATTCGAGTAGTCATAGTTTCCTTTGTGTGTAGAACTCTCGTAGGTACCTTGTAATCCTTACGTCAACTTGACATTAACAAAGTGTTACTGTCTAATGCAATTCTATGGTAATTTTTAATTTTACATAGGATAGCTTCTAGTGTCTAGACATATTCCTCCTTATGGTAATGATTGAGGATGAAAGGTTAATTTTAAATTCAAAAATATGTTTTGGGTGTATTTTAAATAAAGATATTATTTGGGATAAAAGAAACGTTACCCGTGTTCCTGCTCTTCCGCATTCTTTTGTCATTTAAATTGAATACGATTGGCATTTGATTTCCATAATCTCCAAAATCCATGAATTTGATTGGCGTTATTAAAGAAAAGAAAAAGTTTTAGTGACAAATTGAAAGAAATTAGGAATCATTCAAATGTCAAATTAAAACTATCTTCAAAACACGACTATTAGAAACTTAAACTGTATGGTAAAATGTAAGGAGATTCGTAGATCCACAGATAAAAATTCTTAAATCTCGTAATCGCGAAACTTTTTGTAGACGTCAGAACGCTTGTCTGATTCCCAATCCTGATACTTTTGTGGTCCCATTCGGATATCACTGGCAGAACAATTGGTTTCTCCAGAATTCGGTCCCGTAATGTTACATGATTCTGATTTGTCTCTTTGATCATGAGAACTTGGAGAGCTACCAGCGCATTCCTGTCTCTCTTCTAGCATTATCTGAGTCTTTGGTTGAATCCAGTGCATTGTCTACAAAAAGAGAGATACATCAGATTAAACAAACTTCTTTTGTACCATGTGCTAAGTGCTAATGGATTCGATTTGGTTAACGGTACACGTTCCAGCCGAGTCATTGTGACCACGAAATATATTTGTTTCCTTCAAATTGGAATTAATTGTGCACAGCTTACGGGTTTGAATCGATTACTCAAGGCCTGCCATTGCTGAAATGACATAGCGATCTCTGACCGACGCCAATTGTCATACTGTTTCCGCTTCTCAGGATCCGTCAATGTATTCCGTGCCTCCTGTTCAAACAATAGATCCGAGTGAATCAGGATAAGTACATAGATGGATTCCCAGAACAATTCGTGCATAGCTAAACATACGACTATGAAGTATTGAATGTAGTTCATCACCTGTATTGCCTGAAATTCTGCAATGGAATTCTCATTCCCACAGTTTTTGTCTGGATGGTATTTGAGTGCCAATATCTTGTATTCGGCGGCAATCTGCTCATCCTATAATATTTACAGCGAACCAAATTATAATTACTAATTTATAAATAAATTGAATTTTTTGAAATATTTGAGCTCACCGTTGAATTTTCATTACAACCCAAGATTTTGTAATACTCGTCTTTATCCGTTTCCTTATTGTCCAAAATTCCACCGACGCTCCACATTTCCGTTTCTGTAATTGGTCCCTTGCACTTGCGCTAATACTCTGTAAGTAACCTAATATAAACAATGTTAAGAACGACGAAATGGTCCTCTAGTCGACCCAAATGTGTGGGCGTGAGAATGGGAATGAATGGACACGCACTAGGCTGGAATATCAGTCTCTTGGAGAATCTGGAACTAAAGGAAAATCGAAGCTTGGGAGACTGTATCTTCTGTTCTGTGTACTATGTGTGTATGGCAAGATTGAGCATAAGAGGAAAATGAGAAGCATCTGCGCCTTTGTTCATTGACGTAAGTTCGTGTGGAGCAGGCAGATCTTTCAGATCCATAATCAATTCAACAACGAAAATGCAGCTACTAGGCAGCGGCAGTCGGCATGCATCTATCAAGGCAAACAAGCACAAACAACCACTATATAAATAAATTACGCGTGAGTACAACAAAATATTAAATAACTCGACTATTGGTAGTGGTAATACTCCTTTGTATAAATAAAAGCAATATCTTGCCAAGGGCATGCACTAAATAATAAACAGTCAGCTCAAAAAGCTGCTCTGAATAGATGAGCTGATGAGCCTTGGGCTTATCACCGAATTAATATGACATAACTAGTCTGTGTTGGTATTTTGTGAAAATTATGAAGTTCTAGAAAACAAAAAATAGGCCTTTTTTCAGTTGCAAGTTGGAAATGCTTTAATCACCACTTTTAATTTCAATCGAACGTTTCCCTTAAAATCAGACCAGCTTCACTCGATTAGAATTAATTGGAACAACAGGATAAACTAGAATGCACAGATTCTCCGATGATGCGTTGACTTTGACTGCTTTGTATTAAATATACTTTTCAGACTTCACCCACAGTCACAGTTGTTGTATGTTGTATTGAAGAAGTTAAGATTATCCCTGAAGTTTAATTAGAACCATGAATAACTCCTGCTCAGTTTCGGTCAAGATTGGAGCCAAATGATCTCGAATGACATTGATTTCATCAACAGAACCATGTTGGACGGCGAGAACAAGAGACTTGAGATAAAGCATTGTCTGTGTTCGTTCACTTTGAGGACTGCTTTCCTCACGACTGTCTTCGGGCAAGAACTGTTCAGGCCAAATGAACTTGGCCATGTCTGAATTATCTGGTCCATTGATAAGCAGTAGGCAGACTCTCAGGATTTCAAATCTGTATTTAGTTTTTCAATATACATATTTCTTGTAAAAAGTGTTACACAAACATAGATGATCTAGATCTTTCAAAGATATCGTATCAGTACAAGATCTCAAACGGAAAACGGATTCATATTTCCAATTTCCATGTTAAAATAAAAAAAATAAGGCTTACCTTAAAATGAATGTATTGAATAGTTCTGGGTTGGGTCGTGATTCATCAGTGCTTCTGTTCAACATGGCGAGATAGTCCCCAACAACTTTAGAAGCGCCCTCGAATTCAGACAACTTGATTTTGCACTTCACAATGGCCTCCACAATGACTAATTGATCGGCCAAAGTAAAGTACGAGCTGGCAATACTGAGAGCATCCTTGAACACTTGAAGTGCTTCTCCAAAAACTTCTTCTCGGTACAGTTCATCACCCATCTAATAATAGATTTGATGTAAATTCAAAATACTACAATTTTTTCTAATTAGAGATGAAAGACGTACCTTTAACGTGATAAGCATATTTAGACCATGGTTTCCTTGGGCTTTGTATATTGATGATGCTTGGCGAAGACACTGAATACCACACTATAATCAGATAAAGGAAGCTAATTCAAATTAAATTGAAAGAGTTAATATAGTCCACATTTTACATTTCACTGACGTGTGTAGTACACAATGTGAGATGTGAAGGTCGGAGCCTTATGGAAACGCTTTGATACAACCTGCCATGTAAAGCAGATTATTATCTAATCAAAAATTACAATTCTGCAAAGATTTCAATTTGTAATTTGTTATTAGTGTTTGTGACATTCACGCAATGGTTTAGTAGTTCCATAGACAAAGCGGTCCTAGGTCAATGGGTCGATTCTAATCTGACCGACGGTCTTTGGGTAAATTGACCTAGTCGGGTTTTTGACCGAGTACATGCTTACCAATAAATTATGTATATTTAATTTTAAGTTTTCTCGTTTTTCTACTCTTCATATCTTTCTAAGCCTAACTTTCTTCCCAATTATCATTTAATTCATTTACATGCATACTGATCAACATCGACATGCATTTACATTATATAAATACGATTCGACTGTAAATAAAAACGATAATCAAAAAACAAACTATGTCAAGTTACCCACCGGCCAATTGTCGTCGTTCACCTCTGTTGTCAGTCAGATTAGAATCGACTAATTGACCGTGTACGGACAAAACAATAGCCATCTATTTCTTCGAACACATGCAAACACTGGATTCAAAGGCCACGATGAAAGTAGAATTTGAAAAGCCGAAATGCAGTGATAGTTTTTTAATAAGTACCTGAAAGTTGCCTGTGGTCAATGCTTCACGGCCATCATAAGTGGGACCACTTTCAAACAGAATTCGAAACTTTCTTTCGTCTAGGAAAAGCTTTCCAGCCTTCAGAAGAAGATTTGCGTGTTCGTGATGATTCTGAAGACTCTCCTGACACTTTGCTGCCTCCAGTGCACAAACAGCAGCAAATTCCTTCTGACCTTCCCGTTCTAATTCCTGACATAGGTTTTCTGAGAAGCATGATTCATTAAAAATTTGTCAAAAAATTCTTATTCAATTCTCAAGTCGTGCATACATCTAGCATTTGAAAGGTATTAGGATACACACGCAAATAATTTATAAGTATTACCAAATTGCTCTACTGCATCTGCTACATTCGGTTTCCGGAAGAATCGTCTAGAATATTAGAGGAAATGTATACCTGAAGACATAACTGTGTAACATAATGCAGTACTTACATTATAAATGAAACTCAACTTACTTTTTCAAACTTTGACCGATTGCTTTGAATTGCGGAAGAAAGTCCGCAGCATTGGGGGACAGGCCTGCCATTCTTTGACACAATTGCAATGTGGATAGACTTCTGGAACGTCGTGTAGACTTGTTAACATGTGTCAACTCACTTCCCTTCTCCTTCCGTGAAGTTTAAATACATATGAGTTAGCTGGATCCGATCTGGTCCACTTGAACTGGAACTCACTACCCAAAGTCTGGAATCTCTACAAAGAAAATAGTGATAGTTTCATATCTTCGAACAAATTCAAGAAACGCGTGTCAGACTATCTTGTTGAACAGCGGTCTAATCTGTGGTTTAACTTTAAATAGTCTAATACACTCTATTGAATATACAATCTGTACGTTGTCTCTAGGGGAGACCAGTGAATTTGCATTCGCTGTATTCCTAGCAAAACAACTGAATAAATTCAAATCAAATCAAATTGAACTGTAACGTTTAAAAATACGAATTAATAGAATATCTGGTCAATTGTTCAGAGCTGTTGATGAATGTAGCTATAAGTACTTATACGGGCTTGGCACGGGCTTAGCTTAGGTTTTCCAGGATGCCAGACAGACACCAAGCAATTTAAACTTTAATACATTTAAATATTAGTTGGCGGCTGCAAGGTCAACTTGAATTGAGATGACCGTCAGCGAGACAAGCTAAGGTTATATGTGGTGGGTGGTACTTGCAATACAGCCTACCAGAATTCCAGCATACTAGTACATTGTAGATGACTACATACATACAACAGGATGGACTTACCGCAAATGCAAAGTGCAACCGACGTTTACGTTGAAACAAACATAACTCGTCACTCTATATTTAAATATACAATTATATAGTTTTTAGAGGTCAGCTGCACACCTGGTCAACTTTAATTCAGTTGCTGATGACTAGCAGCAGCTGAACGTGGATGAGTTGACACCCTGACAGTCAACATCGATTTCTTTTTTCGCTTTTCATAGATTTTTCATCGAAAGTCAAAATTGGAAGGAAAAACTGGGCAGAGAACAGAAGGTGAAAGTCAAGTGTCAAACAAAATTTCCCTCTGAAATACGCTGACCAATGAGCGATCAACGCGGGAGAGAGTCGCAACACATGGCGTCTGTCAAGATTATTATACTCAGTCTGGACTGGAATCAAAACAAAGGCACATCGTATGACGAGAAGAGACGAGACCGAGACGACGCGACGGAACCTCTCGAGGGCCGGACCCTTCGACGATACAAGGAGGCCTTGTCTTTTTACTGTTGTTGGGGGGCGTCGGAGGTGAAAGGGTTTCAATTGCAAGAATTGAGAACTCGGACGCAATAAACATTTCGAATTTTTGCATATAAAATATAGAAAAACCCGATGATCAATTTTTTTTTGTGTCTTTTAATATATACATTCCGGGTAGAAATATTTATACAACTCCGAATATATAGAGAAAGCTAATAGTTGAACATAATCTAAAACATATAAATAGCAATATTTCAAATATATTTAATTGTGCCTAAATACTTCAGGCCACAGACGCATTCAGTCTACTATCTGATACAGTATAGAGTCATTTGAAGTATAAAATTATACAAAATATAATTTAAAACCAACCTAATATAGAATTCCATTAGTCCTAGTAAGTAAAAATATGTAAGTAGTGGCAAACATTGAGATTACATATATAGGGTTTAGCAAGTCAAACAACCAACCAAAACAATTACCAGTCAAGCCCAACAACTTTGTACGGAGGGTTACTACTTACCTATTTCGCGCATATCTCTACAATCATTATGTAGATATACTATATTCTATTTTCCGTATATCTCTTCTATACAGATATAGCTTTATAATATTGATAGGTATGAGAATTATTATATTTTATCAGGATGCAGACCATCAGGGTGAGTAGTGAGTAGTGAGGAATAGGAGCTTCTAACTTCGAGTCGGTTACACCTTGAACTTTGGTGACTGAATGAGCTTACGACAAGCCTCCATTGAAGGAGAGTCCGATGCAAGGCGGTGAACCCTGGATAAAGTCAGTCAAAAGTTAGTCAGAAACGAAAAATATTCACTTTACGTACAATAATAGCGAGAATAGTTTAGAATTGAACATCAATTGTAATTATGTCCAAGCCAAATTCCAATCAACAGAAACTTACTGCTCACTGATCTTAATAACATCGTCGGCCGAAAACTCGCCATTCTTTAAAGCAGTTCCAAGATGAGCGCTAAGCACACGGTAGCACTTTCGTTTCAAGTCATTGTGAATGTCATGGTCCCAATTTGGAGTCAAACGCATCTGATTCCAAGCCAAGAACACGAAGTCAACCACAACAGTCCAATGTTCAGACTTGACAAGCGTTCCTGCAGTCTGGAAAATGAATCTCTACAACCAACAGATTTCAAAATTAGATACGCTAGAACGATTCAGGAACAATGGAGATACTTTATCTGCTTTACAAACTCACGTTCAAGATATTGATATGAGCCTGAGCACGCGAAAAAGCCACTGCATTTGTTTTTGAGATGATACGAGAGCTAACACTTGGAAGTGACTGTTGAACACAGGTTCGAAGATGCTTCAGCTCATCGTTCAGAACATGCAAATCCGGCAGAGGAAGAATCTCAGCGATTTTCTGGAAAATTGAAATATTTAATTCCTGCACAGACTGACTAGACCCTGTTGTTGTAACAAATTCAATATTTTGTGGAAGTACCATTCGAAGATCTGCACTTTCATTAGCCAACGTTTGAACTAAACTAACAAGCTGGTCATGACTCAATCCTTTGATTGCAGATTCCAGTGGTGGAGATGCAGGCGGAGACTGAGGAACTACGGCCATCTTCAATCTCTTTGGAGAGTTGGCAGCACTCGGCTAGAATTACAAATTAAATTGATTTATTTAGTTGATTTGATATATGGTAGCTTCGTATTTTACTTACAGCATTCTTCTCGGGAGTCATCATCAAGCGCTTTCTTGGAGAACGACTGGTCCGTGGAGAAGAGCTTGTAGTCGGAGTCTGACACCCCTTCAGTGGAGACAATGAAGAATTTTTAGTAGTTCCACGGCCAGTTGACGGCGGAGTAATTGGATTCCAAGGAGCCGGCTGTTCGTAGCGAAGCTGCGTCGTAACTGGTGGCGGATCGATTTGAACAATTGCCACACGTGGAACGGGCATCGGCTCAGGTCGCGGCGGTGGACTCTCATAACCGTCCATGTACTCTTGCATCACTGATAGTAACAAGCGACAACGATAACATTCTTGAACGATGTGTGTGTATACGAGGTTCGTATATACATAGTAATGAGTTAATTGGTATTGGTCTATGTCTAATCTTAAGTTCAGTAAATTCTAGACTCAATATTTTGAGAGAGAAATAAGATGAATAACATACTCAGTGATGTGATATCTCGAAGAATTCTCCTTCTCGGGCTATACGGCATCCTCAGTACCACTCCTTGCTGTCACCTCTTCTTTTTGGCTCCAAACTTCGCGATCAGCAACTCCTGAGTAAAGTTACAAAAAAATTAGAATGTTGATAGAATGATGCTCCTTGACTGGGACACTCACAGACCAATATTCAGTAGTTACACATGAATAAGGCAGCACTGAAGCCTGTTACGTTACATCATATCCGCGTTCACATGCCATAGTTCGACGTTATTATCGGTGCGTACGTAGTACTTACCAGTAGTTAGTACAGTGTACCGCGCATGAACAAGAGATATACATAGATACATTGCATAGATACATATACGTAGATTAGGTATATATGTACATACAATAATTTATATTTGTAGATAGATGTATGTATGTATAATGGCCAACTGCAAATGATCATGCATTCAAATTACCGACATAAAAACAAGCCAGTAGCAGAAGTAGTTCCTTCCTACCAGAGCAAAGCATAAAAACGCGACGAAAATCCTATAATTGTAGTAAGTAAAATGAAACGCTTTCGAGCATTGGCGGACTGGACGCAGCTGATTTTTCCCCCAAAAAAGTGTAGAGACAAAAAAACGTGGAGCACATCACTGTCGGGTCGTCACTTTAATCTGTGACACATGACCCCCGGTGACCCCTCCTGGCCATGGTAAAATTGACCCCGTGGTCGCAAGGGGTCATTTGTCATATGTCTTTGTCTTTGTGCCGATACGACTTTGATGTGCTCTACGCTCTACAATTATCTTTGTCTTAATTTTTTTTAGAATATTCGTTCCCTGAGTTGACAGTCTGCTATAATGCAAAAACCTAACTTGGCAGACTAACTTGTATGCTTGCAACATGACACTACATGACACATGGTACCAACTACATACATACAACATACAACATAACATAAGAAAAGAACCGCATTCCACTTCCACTCCAAACCACCACCACCAGTGTTAGTTTACACGAACGTAATGCTTCAGTCAAATCACATCTAGTGTGGAATCCAATGCAGAGAACAAAGAATCTCTAATTTGACGTCGTCGCTTCTGCTTTCAACATTATTGTCAGCGGATGACTATGACCTATGACTGAGACTGGAGACTGGACTTGCGATACTGCGACAATGTATGGCTAAAAAGGCTAACGATGTATTGTACTATTCAATGGAACAACTGAAATAACGACTATTGTACTCACCTGTGACGCTACGTTTCCAATGATGTCCGAAGAGACCCTGCTAACCCCTGACCTAGTACAACTATGAGCCCTGCTAGCAAATAAGTTGCAGTGAACACGGCGTGGTGGTGAATGACGGAATGGCGTGGCCTTATCCTGTTGTTCTGGAAGCAGGATCCCTGAGGAGGCCTTTGTTCCAAATTCCGGTCTTCTCTGCCTTACCTTTTTCTTTTCTGCCCACCAAAAAGGATGGAGAAAGGCGCCGGATTTCTTACAGCGGAACACGGCAAGTATGGCAAAAAGGCACAGGCAAAAGCACAAGGCACAAGGCGTCCCAAATTAGACATTCAGTCGCCCGCTCTTTCCTCTACAAAGAAAGCAGACAGCAGCTACATAGCAGTAGTAGTCGGGCAGACGCCACGAAATGAGATATCTCAATATGCATGGAAAAAGCACTGATAGCTTGGTTTTTGGTGACCAGACCACCACCTTCATGCCAGAGAAACCCGTATCATCTGAAAAATATATTTATAGCATTATAAAAATATTATATGCACTAGTTCAAACTTAAGAATTAATAATGTGAGTATGCTTGGACCATATGCTATCATCATCATCAACTTGAAAAAAGTTATCCCAGGTCTATATTTAATACTAAACTAAAATGTACTTATGTAGAATTCTTGTTGAGATTGAGAAATATGGATTATGTATTAAGTTATGTAAAATGTGTACAATCCAAACCAGCACCAGCATAGCAGATAGCAGTAGTAGCCAGTAGCCACTAGCCACACACTTAGTTTATGCATCTTGGTGTGGATGTTTAGTGGATATCGACAATCGACTACAGTCGACTGGAAGTAATGCATCTACGTTTTACGTCCACATTATTCCTTTTACTCCGCTCCACATACCACACCAAAACAACATCAACATCACACGCTTACCTATGTATATGTGCGAATTAGGATAAAAATTATTACTTATGCAATGCAAAGTAAACCACATCAAGGCTTCGTGCGTAAAATTGCCTGTATGTTTTTTTTTTAAATCAATATTTCAGATTTAGATAAGGATTTCTTAAAATTATGTTACTTTGTATGTTATTGTATGTATAATATTTGTCATACATAGTAAAAGCTGTCAAGCAAAAAGCAAGGAAAGAATAATTTATAGCCACTTTTGGTGTATTTTAATTGTCGTTTCCCCGATCCCCGATTGGCTTCGATCATCTGAATTCCTGATTGTGTCTGTTGTCTTGTGTCATCGATGGCATTGTATGTAAGTGTAATCACTTTGTCAGTCTTATACTTTTTGAGAAGCTATGTAAATTCTATTCTATCACTCTCCCTCTACATAATGTTCCAGGTGTGTTCTGTAAATTTGGCCAACACGGCTGCCAGTAACCAATGCCTTGGCAACATAATCCTACAAAATTCAATTTATTCTAACCCGGGATTCCAAATGATTTAAATTGTTGATGATCTTCACTCAACTCAATGGTTATAGCAATAATGTTACGAGTATAATTTTGGAGAATTCAAAACACAGGTACATACCAGTGATTAATACCAAGGTCCAGCTTGTCGTAATAAAAATTGCTATTGGTTCTTATGCTGCATCCGTCACACAACAACTTTTGTCAACACCTTTGGTTACGGATTACGGATGCCTTGGCAACCTACAAACTACAGTCTTCTAAATCTGCATTCCAAAGATTTAAAAACTTGATGATGCTCAGGGTATTTCGACTTGTTTGGTGTGTTTGTCCGCCGCCTTTATAGGGTAGTGCAAGTAGCTCTTTTTTCTGGAACCGGAGATAAGGACGAATTGTTATTATTTGTTGAGTTGACCTGGCAACGCTAAGTGAAATACAAAAAATGCAAGACCAAGACACGTTAGGTATGCCAGATTTAGATGAATTGAATTATGTTGCTAACAGAAACGACGAGTACACAAACAAATCGTCCTTTTCTCCGGTTCTGGGTGTCTAATGCAAAAATAGGCTACTTGCACTACCCTATAAAAGCGGCGGACAAACAAACTAAACAAGTCAAAATACCCTGATGATGCTCAACTCCGTTACAAATAATACATTGCGGAAGTGACTCCACTGCAGTTTCATAGCAACGTAATACAATACTAGTAAATAGGATCTTGCAATTTAAATATTTTCAGCTTTATTCACGGGCGTACAAAAAATAATGTTGGGTTTAAAAAAGAGATTGACTATACGAACAGCGCAACAATAAGCACCGATTCTAATCCATTTAATGATGCAATGCAAATTCATGACTCAAACCTCGTCAACATCTTTACCACAACGACCAATATCCAGACAACGTCTCGTGTAGTTCTATAGAATACGCAATAGGTGTACATCAATTCTACAGATTACTGTAATGTCTGCGTATTCAAGGTTAAATTCTTTCCAGTCCGTACCCCACGCATAATATCCCACATATATGTCACAGTCACACACGTCACTGACCATTGGACAAAACAGGTCAGTCATGTCATGATCCGAAACAACAAGAGTTGAAAACAATAGAGTATATTATTTACAGAACCGTTATTCCATCCATCCTCAGCATATTAAACAGTTGAAAATAGCCTGACTGAATTAAGTGAGCCACATTTTGCAAAGCTTTGCACTTCTTTTGTGGTCGCATAAATAATTCAATTCCCATTCGCTGATTGATGAACCTGAATCATCGAATCAGAAGGACTCGTAGTGGAATCGAATAGACCTGATATATATGGCCGTTTTTTGTATATCTACATGTAAACCTCTGATGCTCACCTCAGAAGCCCGCCAATATTAGCATTACAAAACCCATAAGAAAAAAATTCAGTTCCAGAAATCGCTTAAT
>JAQFYU010000148.1:0-31723 GCA_034694905.1 Ceratophysella granulata | reverse complement strand
AGAGCCGGCTCTTGGGCCGGCTCGGCCCCGGCCCCGCATCTTAGGAATCACTACGGCTCCGGCCCCTTCGAAATGAGAGCCGACTGTTTTCGGCCCCGGCTCCGGCCCCGACTAAATATGGGGCCGGCAATTCGCGACAGGGGCCGCTCCGGCCCCGGCCCCGTGAAATTGGGGGCCGTGCGATGCTCTAGTTCAGGGTTCGGACCTGAGAACCGCTGCTATGAGGAATGAGAACGTCGAGTTGAAAGAGCTAAATTGTAAATCGAGCTTCAAGTTTGTTGGATTAACGGTCTGGCGATGCAACGGGTTTGCAAATTGCATCTAATTACTATTTACTTGAGCTTAGAGCTACGAGACGAAATTATGAAGATGCTGCATTTCTTTCTTTCTTGATGAAAATCTAGTTCTTATGTTGCCATCATTGTATAAACTATTTGCTTCTAAAGCTTCTGGTTGATGGTCAAACCGAGAACTGTTGAAATTCTTAGAAGTGGTAACGCGTTTGCTACTTGCAATGCTTCAATAGCAATTTCTGATTCTTGTATGGAATACGCTAACATTTTGGTAATATTTTGATTTGCAGTTATTCTGAGACAGAAGGCGCTCGTGTGTCAATTTGCATCGCCGTTAGATGTCGATCAACACAATAAACCTGAGGTAAGCCATCTAATTCTACTTTTCGGGTAATTGCATTATTTTATTTTATTATTTTATTGACGATTTTCTGATTGATTTTAAAGGCTGTGGTCATGGAGGGAAAGTACTGGAAGAGGAAATTGTCCACGGTGGCAGCCGAGTACAAGAAATGGCGATTATTCTATAGAAATAGGATGATGGGAAACCATCACTACCTTCCAGTTCCGGATTTGGTAAACAGGCTTACTCAGTTGTCCATCAGTTAGCCGATCCGAATTAAAGTTAGGAGATGTACAGATAAGCTAATAGAAATGTCTTCCATTTTTTCGTAGCATCCTGTCTCTTTGGATGGCTTTGATTGGAACCGAGTTGGTACTTTTGGTGGTGGACCTATTTCCAACTTCATATTCGATGATGACCTTCTCATGGACTTCAGTGACACGCTGTTTTCGAGTCTATCTGCACAAGCTTTTGCATTTCCAAACCCACGTGAACTTTGTAAGTCATTTCTGATTCTAATTGAATTCAAACGTATGTCTGTTTTATGTAGTCTACAGAATAGATATAATGGGATCAACATGTGTCATCCAACAGCAATTTTTAAATAACTATTTCTCAATAACATGCAGAAGTCTCTAGTGATTAGCTTCTGAAAACAAGATTTTTGTGTTATTTTGACAAGGCACGCTATAATTATAGTATGAGTTCCAGCGGTACTATCTAGTTCTAATTAGTTTAGTCCAATTACATCTGATGAGGAAGCGGTTCTGGGCCACTGAAGATGCTGTAAGGTGCATCATCAGCAGGCTTATTGCGCTGAACTTTAGCTCTATCTCTGTCGGGATGAAACTACGAACATTCGTCTCAATAATCCCACTCCAGCCCATAAAGCAAGCCTCTTGTAATCCGCCAAGGATTTTTTGCACACTTGGGATAAGCTAGACCTAAAATTACAGGGAATTATATAATGGGGCAAGAACGGTGGGCATGGACACAGAAATGAACGAATGGGAATGGGAATCCTTGAGGGCGTGAGCGACCACGCTATAGTCTGCCATGTAAAGTTAATACACGTCCAATTGTAGACGGGTACGATCCAATACAGAGATCCAAGGTCATGTGGTCATTAGTATACAGTGTATTACACAAGAGACGAGTTTATACACAGTTCCTACCAGAAGAGGTAGTAGTTTGTTCTGGAGGAGGTGGTTTCTAATTAGCATTTGTTAACTCTGAATGTCAGCACGAAACGAAACAACTGATGTGGCATTCTTTGCTACATCTATTATTTGTTGCTGGAATTAACGCAAAGCTTATCCAGAACATGTCTCCCTTAAGTATTTTAATTTATGTGATTTTAATTTAGCCTCTTCGACAGTCAACTTTAAAAGTGCTTAAGTCAGCACTAATACTCGTACTTCTAGCATTCTGATGATTATGTAAAGTAGATTCTTAGTTGGGTTCAAGGATTGGACTTTAGATTCATTGGGAACGTACAAGGCCGTTCACAACAGGACTGGTTCTTGTATTAGTTTGGAAAGAATTTACTATTTAAATGTATGCGTTGGTAAGAAAAATGCATTCCGTCATCGTGGCTTGTTTGAGTTTGTGAAGTTTAATCCCACATAACGTACTTTGTATATTCTTCTCCACCTCCAACAACCTCCAATCGACTTTATTCTCGATCTGCAAGTTTTCCATCTTTTATTCATCAAAGTTGCAAATGTCACGGATTGACGGATTTCAAACCTACCAAGCTGCATAAATTGGCTGTATAAAATACAGATAGAATCAATAGAATGCATGATTTAAATCTTGATTGAATATTCTCTCTGCAAATGCTCTGCAGAAGTAAATCAAAATCAGTTCATGATAATTTTACTAATTAGATTTAATGGATCATAAATGCATGAAGGTTGGTTTCCCGCATTTGCAACGCAACGCGGCTGTTGGTTGTACTTATTTGACGTTTGAAGTGTACTGGATCTATGCAGATATTATTGGTTTATCGGGTTGAAATACGGGGAGAAATTGTGGTGATAGTAAAGTAAAAAAATGTATAATATGCGAAACGTGGAAGGCATCTTCCAAATTATTACGCAAGGGAGGAGACTCGCGAATCTTTACGTAGAACTGGTTTTAGTTTTAGGAAGCCTCATCCTATCTCTCCATGTTATCTCCCGAAACGTGCGGAGAGTCTCGAATACTTTTAACTTTAACCTTGGCCTTCTTTAATTGCACTAGCACTGAGGATGAACATCGAATGCAGAAACCCCAGACAGACTCTCGCCCAATCAACTCAATTCCCTATCCCAACCTTTTCCCACTTGGAGACAGGCTAATTTCCCAATATCAACCTGTTTCCTCCAGGTGAACTGGAACTCTATGCCAGAGAAATGATTCTAAATGAGAAATCTCTTCTTTTCCACAGCGAGAGCGGGAATGGTGGCCGAATTCATTCAACCTGGACTAATTCAACTGCAACCAAATCTCGAGGATTTCATGGATACCCTCGAACCTCTCCAAGGTATGTGTTTCAATTCAAACTGACAAACTAAGAACGCTCGAGTAGTTAATTCCTGATATCCCTCAGTCGCTTTCCTTCCGTGGCTCCAGCTAGTAGTAGTTCCTTAAGTTCACTGTAGTTTCGTCGACTAGATTCGTTTCACCAAATTCAACCAATTCAGCTGCACCATGATCTACTATATTTCCAATAATTGTAATTATTTCGTTTGTCGTGAGAACTATTCCTCTGGTTTATATGAACTTAATCCGACTTCTAAATTCTCTAGATTATGTGAATTCCAAATTACTGCCGCCGGTACCAGAGGACCTGGACACCATGGACCCACCTGACAATCTACTCACTGTTGATCTTCCAAATATGATCCAACACCGAATGCAACAAACGCTCCTGAACAAGATGTCCGAAAATAGTTCACAAGCCGGAAGTTACTCTTCATCCGTGGGAAATCAACAACAACAACAACAACAACAACCTCAACTACCACCGCAACAGCAGCAGCCCGTCTACTACTCCATGAGTCAGATGACTGAGTCAAGTCGTAATTCGTCCGCCGCATCCAGCTTACCACCTCCAACCGTACCTCAACAACAACTCCAGTCCAGTCCCACTTCGTCCCGAACACCAAGAGCTCTCTTGAAAGACAATCATAATCAAGGCCATGGAAGAAGTTCTTCCGGAGGATACTCAAATTCCAACTCAAGAAATGAT
Source organism: Ceratophysella granulata (assembly GCA_034694905.1). Taxonomy (NCBI): domain Eukaryota; kingdom Metazoa; phylum Arthropoda; class Collembola; order Poduromorpha; family Hypogastruridae; genus Ceratophysella; species Ceratophysella granulata. The sequence goes on along the minus strand of JAQFYU010000148.1, from coordinate 27,852 downwards.
GTTTTTGCCGTACCCAAGGTAAGTTCCGAATTCCGAAGGAAATATCACATTGTCAGCCTCAAATTCCTCAAGAATATCCGCACACTACCGTTTGGTTTGGATGAAGATGTTTGAGTTTCCATTCGTGACCATACAGAGATGCTCGAAGGTTGCTAGTCTAGCATTCATTCACAGTCTCTGTCCAGGCTAATGCAAAATATACGGAAATGGCAAATGTATTCTTATCCATGCGGTTAGAACTTGTACTACATGTCTTCAGTTGTGATTTTGGAATCGATAAAAGGATATGTCCGTCTGGAACTGTTCACGTTATGTTAGACAGTAAACAAGACTGAAGTTTAGCTGTCGACCAAAATGCTTTTGTGCCTCTGAATTGAATATCATCCCTTCAAAGAGAGAACTCGAAATTCGTGTTGTTGAATTTGGGTTTCTCTTTGCGCAAATAAGATTAGGACGAAGTGTCTGAGGTGGAGGACAATATTTATCCAGTTCATGTGAAAATTGGCATGAGGTTCCACGTGCCTGCAAAATGAGCAGAATAATGAGCCACTCGTTGAAAAGAGTCTTCATGTTCTCGTTTCTCGTGTATCTTTCTACATAGGTCCAATTAGTTTGATTTTCTTCCAGTTTTTTTTCTCTTTAATTTCTCCGTTTTGAGTTCAGAATTATTACTGCTGTCAGTAGTATTCATCTGACATGTTTACCTTTAGCCTTTTAACGTTCTGTTTTCTACACTTCCACCACCCACTTGCAACCAAAGCATTTAGTTGCTATGATGTGGCTTCCCTGACGCTGCACTTGTATGTATAAGAGACTTTTCTTATCAGTATCATGGCGTCATTGGATGAAACAGAAATGTTTCAAGTTTCCAAGTATATCAAACTGCATAGTTAACTTTGAACTGTTATCCAAGTTGTTAGGAATAACCGTTCAAAAAAATCTCCCCCAAACTTGATGATTAGTTGTGGGGTTGTTTCTTCTGTTTTTTAACTGGTCCACTCGCCCGACTTGTACCTATCTCCTCAACTTCTACTAACTTTTCCCGTAACATCCTCCATTCTAACCTTTGTTTGTTCTGCTCTAGAAACTTTAATTTTGTAGACAGAAAAAGTCTCCTCTCATATTTTGAAACAGTCTTTAAAGTTGAGCAAGGTGTCGACAATCGTCTTCACTTCCTCCGTATTTCCTTCTTGCATTACGTTTGCCCAATTTCTCGAGAACTTTATTGAGAGGAGATAAAGAAAAAAGTAATTTGTTTTTCTGTGAGTCTTGGAATGATCCGTGAAAGCAAAAGTCTCTTCTACCCAATGGGCTTCACTACTGCCCACGTCGATGAAATCTGGGATGATTTCTCCACACCAGAAAATCTGATATTTCCAGTTAAGTCCTACTTTCAATTTCCACTTCTTCGTACGATTTAGTATGTTCAGCCCACTCAGTAGGCCCTATTTCCTTGATGGGGCCCAGCTGTTATTCTCACATCCAATCCCAATTCAAGAGTCTCTGAAGATTTCTACGGCTTTCATTCCTTTCTCTTTGACATTACCCACGCCTTCTCAGGAAAACCAGACAAAAACTCTTTTATGCTCGCTTTCTCCCAACTTTCTCCATTTCTGTCGCTCTGACATCAGGAAATTCAAATAATAGTAAATTGATTTATTTTTCTTAAGAACCGTGGAGGTGGTGGATTGGGGACGTAGATGAACAGGAATTTACGATGAAAGTAGAAACAGTTTCTGATTTAGGGAAGAGTAGAATTATGGAAGCTTGTGGGTCCGCTCAGCTCGACTCTGATGGAAAGAAGAAGAAAACGAGGCCTGGGACGCAGTTGCTTTTATAGTCCGACAACACTCGGCCCATTCGATCATCAGCTCATCATGCTCTATTCTTCTGATACGAAAGGTTCAAAAGTTCAGTTCTGGACATGGATGGAGGGGGTTTAGGAGTGTTTGAACTGGAGTCGAACGAGTGATAGATAAAGAGGGAAGAATGACTCTTCGTGGTCATGATCCCATGGTCATGTTGAGCACATGTCCGTCTCTCATGCCCTGTCCACGTGTGTCTGTTTGGATTGGAACTGTTGAATTAAGAATTCAATTTGTTTGGTCACTTTCCTCCATGGTGAGCCACGAAGCGTCTCTTTCCATGTATGTTGACACTCGATGAATGTTATCACGTATTATACTGATAGTCTGGCTTCTCTTACATAAACTGTGCGTCAGTGCAATCCTACAGTTTAAAAAATATACCTGGATTTTTTTTTTTAAATTTCAAGTTACATGCGCTTTCGAAGTGTTCATCACGGGTGGCGATGTATAATTCATGTCAGAGTAATCAAAATAATCCTGAATATAAAACGTTTTTGGCGAGAATAGGTTCATTTGAATAGGAAAATGTTTCAGATTGGTCAGCTACTTTTGCCCAATGTAGATTTTCTTGGTTTAGTATTTTGCTGAGAGTTAAAATTACTGCTTAAGTCCAGCAGCTGAGGTAAATCTGTGGTGACGCATACCCATTTCCAAGTGCTACTCCTGATCCTACCCCTACAAATTCACATGCTTTTACCCCTTGGAGAAAGGCAATAATTTTATGATTTTGATCCTCAACGTTGGGTCAGGTTATTCGGAAACGCCAGATCTAGGTATTTTAAGACTGTCGAAAATGACCTAATGACCGAAAGGCATTAGAGCTAAACTAACATAAGCATAATTATTTACCAATACGACCCCGCACATATTTTTGCGGGGTAGTATTGGAGTAGCTCATGCCACCACCACAGGACTACCTCAACCCTGAAAACTGTGAATTTCGTATAATTTTAAAAGGGTTACAGGCAACATGCATTGGCACTGAAAGTCTAAACCGCCAGAATATGTTCAAACGAATTTTTTTGGCATAACCCTTGAGTATTATTGAGTATTCTATTAAAACTAAAAAGTAGTGAACTCAAGCTAATTCGGACAGATGTGGACCTTGTGCACGTACCTGCATAATTAGGTTGCAGTACTGTACTGCTGCTGCTGCCTATAGCTGCTGTATCCCATTTCTGTGATTCACTTCTATCCCATTTTCATAATCGTCTTCTAACCTTGGATATGAACTACAGGCGCACTCATATTCGGATGCTGAAGTCAATCCATTTTAATTGGGGTACTTAGTTTCGAAATTATAGAATGGTGTTGATGAGGAACACCATTTGTTGGAGGTAAAGATGCTGAGGGATGATGTGAGAAGTGAGAGTTCACCTGGGCTTAGTTATTGATATTGTTCGAACGTTTCTTTCAATACAAGCAACAAATACTAGCGGAGTGTTTAGCTCGTTTGCCGAATTACGCGCTTAGGTTAGGCTCTACGAGGCCGGAATGCTGCAATGAAGAAGGTTCTACAAGGTATTTTGATTTTCAAACCCTTCGATTACTGTACCAGGCAAGCGATGATATTTGGAAATCCAGTATCCAGGTTCACCCTGGCAACGCCATTCGACGGCATGGCGTCACACCCTCTTTTGAGTGCTTAATTACTTTTGTTCGATTAAGTGGAATAGAAACATCGTGTAGAATTCCATGTGATCGAGTGCGAGATGGTATTGTTCTAAACGTCATCGGCTATTAAACAGTAGCAGTGTCGAGTTTCGTACCTTTCTTTCTCATTTCATGCGAATCAACAGCATTGTCTTATAAGACAATGGGGATAGGAGGAATACAATCACAGTGTCAGAGATATATGGTTGCAGGGTAATAGGAATAACAAAGATGCTACGGTGATATGGTTTAGAATGACACGGGATACGGAGTCCCAATATTAATGCCTTCTTTCGAAATGCATGTAGGGCATCTGTTGAATCGGTGCCAATTATGTATAGAAATTGATTAAAGTTTATTCTTGCTCCTAAGTATAGTTTGGTCAACGGTTAACAGTCCATTGTAGGCTTCTACCTTTTCAGTAGTAGACTTCCAGACATATTCCCTTCGAGACCTTCTGTATTTTACAGTTCTACTTCTCAAATTATTAACGTTAAATCCAGTCGATTCGCATAAGCACTAGCTATGCATGGAAAATTCAAGTACTACATATCTGAAGTGGTAATTGATTATAAGAAGGGTCAAAGCATCGTTGACCTACTAAGCTTTTTCGTCTGGATATAATCAAATAGTTGTTGCGCGACGCGAGAAGTTACACTTGATTTCAATTGAGGAAATGACTGTGCTGAGCTGAGTATATTCTCTAGCTCAGCAGATTAAAAGATAGGCGACACTAAACCTGAGATTACAGCAGAGATCGTAATTCTCAAGTTGGGAAATACTTTAAACTGGTCTAACATGTGCTTGGTTTCCTTATTAGTCTCGAAGTTGAATATCCCAAAATTATGCAATGTTTAAGCACTGTCTTAGTTTTTCGAAGGTCAACTGTCAAAGTCAACACGACCAAGTCTTTAGACCTCTTGTTCTTTTGAATTTGACTCAGACTAATAAAACCATTTAGTCTAGAGAATTATTGCTAAAGGCTACGTCATTTCTATGTCCGAGTCAGTTGCTTAACATTGACAATTTATTCTATTCCAAAGGGTAAACCACGCGGTCGATCTCGAAGTGGGACATCTAATAGTCGGCAGCTTGTGCAGCCACCGACGCAGCACCAGACTGGAGTATGTCCTGCGCCTCCAGCTCAAAGCTCCATGTCACATCAGCGAGCCGTTGAGAGCCAGATGGGTCACCCTCAGATGTCAAACTCAATGAGCAGTTCGCACACGCTCCTCTCCCATCTGCTCACCAATTCAGGTAAGTCCTGCATCATGTCCGCTAGCAATGTGCGCATGCGTTCAAAGCTAAAACTCAGACTCCGTGTTTCTAATGTGCTTCGTGCTTTGGTATTTTAGCTCATGGGCATGGTGCACACTACTCTGGTCCAAGTATGATAGAGAAGATGGGTGGTGGGGCCCTAGCGCCCCAGCAACACATGATGACAACTCAGTCAAGTGGACCGACTATTGTTGACATGCAACAACATCAGCAACAACCCTGGAACGTCAAGAATGCGAATGAAACTATTAACCCGAACGTTCCAGTAAGCGACTTCCAACGTATACTTGTGTCTCCCTTTACTCACAGAAAAGGTTTAACTAAACTAAAATGCTATTTTTGTTTTTGTGCAGCTGAATTTTGGAGCCAAGGGTTTGATACAGAACCAGAGTCAGAGCATGAACAGTGGGATTGTTAGTGGCGGGAATATTTCCCCACCGCTTTTGTCCAATACGCCATCTCCACCGATGGGCCCGCCAGGAAGTGGTCCACCGTCGCCACCCAAACAATTCAGACATAAGCCTGATAATGACAGGGTGGATAACGTAAATATTCCACACTTTTAAAATACACATTATTACCAATAGCACTGGAACAGAATCATTTTGTAACCGCCTTCTCCGTTTTCTAGGAACACCGTCGCGTGTGCCATATTAACGCTGAGCAGAAACGTCGTTGCAACATCAAGAATGGATTTGACATGCTTCATTCATTGATTCCACAATTAAGTCACAATCCTAATGCCAAGGTATAATTCCAATACGAGGTTCAGCTTCTGTGAATCAACGGGTACAGCTCTTCCTTACTATACTAACGTATAATTTTCCTTCAGGTGAGCAAGGCAGCTATGCTTCAGAAGGGGGCTGAATACATCCGACAGTTGAAGTCGGAGCGTTCAGCACTGAAACAAGAGATCGAGGCTCATCGTCTCGAGGTGGAGGCTCTGAATTCGGCAATCAACAATTGTCAGTCGATGCTTCCCGCAACTGGAGCTCCGGTGTCGCGTCAGAGAACGAACAAGATGAAGGAAATGTTTGACCAGTGGGTTCGTGTGCGAACGGCTGAGAATTGGAAGTTTTGGATTGTACGGCATTCGAATTCAATTTAGGATTTAATATTTATGAATACTATTGACTTTACAACTTAAACCATTTGTATTCTACAGTTCAGCACGCTGATTCGTCCACTTTTGGATTCGTACAATAATGCCGTTTCTACAACGAGCATTGATGAACTCTGTCGCACAGTCTTGGCTTGGATTGACCAACATTGCTCACTTGTGGATCTCAGACCAGGTAAATACCCATCCACTCTGCACTGAATCCCTTAGAATCAAACAGTGGCCCCGCGTTCTTCAAATGTCACAATGTTGGCACGATTTGGTATCACTTTTCGTAGAACCTTTAAGATACCTTTCAGGCTTCTGATGGAACGGTTAGGAAATTCTCGGGCAATCAAAAATGATAATGCTAGTTAACATTGAATGTTGAATACGATTGTAATTGTTCGCGCCTTAAGTCAAAAATCGCAATACAATAATCCGAATAATTAATTAACATCAACTATTTTTTTGTTTCAGCCGTATTGAATTCGCTGCGCTACCTTTGCACTTCAACAGACATTCTGTCAAATCCTGCAAACTTACCAGAAGAAGCGTACAAAGCTGTTAATCGTCCGGCCAATCATTCCGATCGGGGTGGTTCAGGAGAGTCCAGGTAATTTTCGAGCAGTAGGAATTTTGACCACTGATGAAATACTTTATTTGTGAAATGAATGGGATTTGGATTTCTTTCTGATAGATGACTAGATGACGGGGAGGATGGATCTCAGCACGCTACTGATTTCAGGCACAGACGTGACGACGACCTAGACTTTGATTGAATACCGACAATTGGTTTCTCTTCTCCTAATTGGCCCATCCTTCCCTCTCTTGTGACAGTTGCAAGAAAGGTCGACAGGACTGAACAAAGTTGAAAGTGGAAAGAACTATGTACAAGGGAAATGTTTCAAGACTACATTGGATTTGTAGTGCCGTACCCCAGGTCCTATGTTGTAGGCTACACCTTATTTGTAACCATAGTTTCTCGTATGGATATGGAATGTTTGAAATACGAGTATAGCCTAAATATATGGAGTGAAAGATTCTGGAATGTTCCAGACAAATTCGTTCATAGATCAAACAAGTAATGGTGGTCTTTGAGCAAAATACTCACGTCATCTAACCTGACGATTCCGTAAAATGTCCGAAATCAAAAAGAATTTGGTGTGTGTCAAGTGATGTTAAGCTTCTAGCCTTGGATTTGTAGAAAAGTATACTATTAGTTGATACGTTTCCCGTCTCTAAGCTCTTGTAAGAAATCAAAGCTTGCACTGTCCGCTGACAAGTCTGGATGTCAGTTTTGATACGATAAAGATACTTGCGAATGTACTATCTCCGTTTTGACTATTTTACGTTGGGAAAGGTACTATGAAACTGAGGTGCAAATTATTGGTCACGCCAAAAATCCACAATCACTAATAGCTTTTATATATAGAATTATAGAAATATAGGGATAGCTTCAAATGTCAAGCTTATGGTGCCAAGAGTATGTATTATACAGCTAAATATTTCGTTTGTTTGTTGGTTGCTTATGTTTCTGGCCTAAACTCTAAATTGGACCAAGTAATGCATAAAATGTGAACTAAATCAGTGGCATTCATGATATTAGTAGGCCTATGGTTAACTATTCTAAATCCTAAATTTTGTAAAACATATGAATGGTTTCTTAGTGCAGGGACAGGCTATTGTAGTGAAAATAACAAGCTTATTTTGTGCCAGCGATTTCCTAAGTATTGGCGAAATATTGGCATGCTTAGTACCTGTAGTATCTACAACTATGCCATACATGTCAAGTTTGTCCTCGAATGTTTAGGTCCTGAGTCCAGAGTCGTGAATGTTAGGTTATATGTCACGCCATGTACTTTGATACAAGAAATCGGTAAAAACAAACACAAAATGTATCCAAATGCTGCAAATTGAGTCAAGAAGTAGACAAGAATTATTTCAAGGTACAAAATTTTGCTCGATAATGTGAGGAAAACATTATTTTTTATGTTAACTTAAGTATATTCTATACTATTGTATGTACTAGATTCTTCGTAGGTGGATTCTCAATGTGCAGCTGTCATGTTACTTCAATTAGAAAACCCTCTAAGATTTAGTAAGAATCCCTTAGAGCATGCTGTGTTAGTCGTATCTAAGCAAAGAAGAAAGGTTTGAATGGGAATTTGATTTATTTTCAAATCTAACTTATAACTCTCTTTGTAGAAAAGGACATATTTTTCAATTTGAGAACGTGGCGCTTGTTTCTAGTGGATAGTTCTTAGCTTTCTAATTACTACTATATCATTGTGCTATTGAAAATACGACGTACATTTGTATGAGATTATAAAAGGAGTTCTGTGGTCATGCAAAGTAGAGGGAAAATATTGATGTAAACAAACTTCACTTCTTTTATTTTTACGGAACCTTTCTGGAGTAGGAGATTGAGAGTATAATTTTTAATTAAGCAAATTAATTCCTGTGAATCTACAAATATAGTGTATACAAACCTATATCTATATATGAATATATAAATCTATATATTATAATATAAAAAGTAAAATAAATATTGTTATCTAGTAAGTCGTTGGTCCTATTTATTTTTGCCATGTATTCCTAACGCATCCTTACGCATATTCGGAAATGGAAAGCCACGAGTAGCATCCTCCTGAAGATAATTTACTCGAACAGCTTGTTTCTATGCGTTGTATTCGTCCACACCTTGTCCTAATATTATTAGGTTTCGCAAAACAACTCCGTTGAAAGATTAGATCATCAACCTGACATCATCATCGGCCTGATCCTTTGTTAAACTGCCTCAGTCTCTCATGTTTATGGCCTCCGTTTACATTAACTAACGGGTTAAATTGAGGATTACGATACACGCGGTAACCGTTAACAGGAACCTGACCACGAGTTGCAGTTAAACCAAACTTAACCTCGAGTAAGAGGCTGGTTACTATGAATGAGTCAGTGGTGACCATGTAACGTTCTTTGTCTGTGGTTACTGCGAGTATCCTAATCCTAATCCTGAATGCAACCCATTCATTAACGACGACTGTGAGTGAAAGTGAAAGGTGAAGCTTCAACTGCTCTTCCTAATGCACCCCCTTCGCTTTCTCTGAACCCCTTTCTTTTACTGAGCAATAGAGCTAAAACTTTTTCAGAAAGGAAGAGAATGTTGTTAGAGATGAGAATGAGATGAGAATCTTACCAAATCTATCTGCAAAAAGGCCCAACAAACTTTCATGAATGATTAAGAGCAATTCTATTAATTAAATGTGTTTTGATATTAAACTTTCAATACGAATGCGCAATTCTGAAGAAAGGAAAAATATATGTAAATCATGTTCGTACCTTAGTAGATGGTGAAATTGTCCTACTCGTAAGGCACTCGGGAAAAGTGGGGCGCACTGAGTAGGACGGTAGGCCAATAGGCCGAGATTTCAGATAGGACAGTAAATCGGTAGGACAGTGGAGTGGGCCAAGGATTTAGAATAGGATAGTAGTAAGGCGGTTGGGCAGAGAACGCGGAGTAGGGTGGTGGGGCAAATTCCAGGGCCGACCAGGACAGCAAAAGAAATATAAGATGAAGAATAGATGGACAATTAATTTGCCCGACGTACGGTAGTAGGACTAGAATTTGGAATATGGCAGCTGGGCAGCAGGGTAGGGCGTAGGGCAAATTATTTCCCCATCTATGGTAAGGAGTAAGGACTCAATCATTTCATTGGTAAAAAAAATCAAGTAGATATTTGAATTCCCCGTTTCAAACATATGGAAGTTCAGCAGTTGCTTTCTCGTCAGCATCCCGCATGAACACATGGTCGATCCCTTTCAGGTTATATTTTCCCGGTTTGTGTAACGTGGTTAATGGTCTTCGAAGTTTTACTACACCTTGGACGAATTTGCACCCGTATTTATAACAAATAAGTAACATTTGCGTTTGAGCCCGAATACTGCGCGGGAGGAGACGGAAAGTTTCACGTTCATTTCCAAGGTTTAAGCAAGTACTGTGGATACCGTATATTCGATTTATATTTAGGTTTCAACTGCAAATATAGTATTAAGCTGTAAATTAGTACATAGAATGAATGAATACTTTCCTAATTATTTATTGTGTGTTTATTGTCCGATAAATATTTGGCCGAGGCCCTTACAGACATCTTTCCTAATTAAATAGACTCACTTTTCTCTCTTTACTATTTTACCGTATATATACTTCCAACTCTACTTACAACATCCGGTGCGGCCCACTCGTGTGGGCCACCCTCGTGTTAGTTATCGAGTCCATACATTGTGATTTCAGGCGCGCGTTGGTATGGAATTAAAAGTTCTGGAAAATATATTGCAACAGTGCTCGACAGATTGAAATGATATGCCGACTCTTGGAATCCATAAATATGCAAGTACAAGTACAGGGTAAAATGATTGAATTGATTTCCATGAATTGTTCGTTGTGTATCCTGTCCCTGCTAATCTGAGATGCAGTTTCTTTGAATGACAGCATGATTTGTATTGCAGAACAGCTTTCAACAGCATTGAATTTCAAATATCCGGTCACGCCACATTGAACGGAGAAATGACGTCCTGTTTCAGTTTCAGTTTACTTAAATAATATGGATATTATTTTCCCAAGTTGCACCAAAAATATAAATATTCTAATATTAGTGCATAAATATTTTCTCTCATTGTAATATAAATTTTCCATGGTATCAAACTTCATAAAACACATTGCATAGAATACTTAATACAAATAAGTAATACAGAAGAGGCGCAACATTCGTTCGGTATAATACCTTCGTTTTTGTGATGAGCCTCGTATCAGAATTAATAGAATTTAAGATGAGCGAATCCGTCTTGGATTTTAGACATTGGTGAATTTTGATAGAAGAAATACTAGTTTTTCTTTTAAAAACAACTTTCTAATAGACCACCTTACTGCGTTGGTAACCAATTTTGGAGCTAGAATTATTTCCCTGTAAATATCCACAACGTAACCATAGTTGCCAAGTAGAAGTATACAAAATAGACGGATTTCCTCTAGAGGTCATGGCTCTTCATGTTCAACATAACCACTTGTACTCGTGTGGAGAAGTAATATTATTTCGATCGGTAGTTTTCGGGTCAATTTCCAGGGCCTGAGACGGGTGACAGCGGGAGTCTAGAGAGAGTTGACCAATTCTTCACAAACTCTGGCCAAGCGAAGTCTAAGGCTTTGCATGTACTCCGGCTTCTTGCGCTTCGAAGCGGTCAATTGACGAAGTTCCTTTTGAAGAAGCAGGTTGGTGGCATGTTGAGTTGGAAGCATGCACTCCGAAGTCCAGAGCCATGGATCAGAGTCACCCATCAAATATTGACGACTTGCAGAATCTACCAAACCTCCAACTGCAATAACATATCTTAAATCAAGCTCTGGGATCGAAAGGCCTTACGCAACGACGCTCGGCTTGTTAGACGAAATGATAGCAACTTTTCAGTCGAGCAAACGGTTTACATAGTATCGATTAATATGTACTTTTGCCACCAAAACGCACCCTTTGGTTTCACCACTGATTCATCTGTCGAGAATTCCATTTCGGCAGCCTCGTTTCCGTCACCGCTGCTGTTCATCGTGGTATTGAGATCTTTGTCTATTTCGTTGCTAAAATTGTAGAGATTGAAGGATTGATCCAGCAAATCTTCCACTGGAGGAACGTACACATCGCATCCGGAGCAACTAGAAGGACTGTAGTAAACAAAACATAATTTGCTAGAGTAGTCACAATTTTTCGAAAAAAAAAAACTCAGATTTAAAAAAAGCTACTGTATTTCTGATTTCCGTCCAGGTACGTACTTTGTGTATGGACTTCTGAAGTCTCGCAAGTAAACGAATTGTCGCTGTCGGCGTATTAAATATCGAAGACATGCGATGTTTGATGGGCGAAGCGCAAGTAGAATAGAGTGGGTTATGAATGGTTTCAAAACTTTGACTTTGATACGCTTTGATGTGACATTGTGACATACGTTACCGCACACATGGGCATCATCGTACTGTATAACTGAATAAACTGGTTTCGATTTCTCCAATTTAATTTAAAAAATCGCCTGAAATGTAATGAAAGTATCTCGGCGGATAGGAATGTAATGGATGCAAGTGATCTGCATTATCCGTCCAGTGAGTTGAAAGCCTTATGGTTATTTTATTACTGATTTGATTTGAAAACGGAACAGATACAAGATTCAAAGGACATTGGAAATTGAAATTGGAAAGTGCTTCTTTCACCATCATCTCAGAAACCAACGCTATAGATATTCCCTACTAACAACGAGCATCAAAATATCGCAGCGCGCGCAGCTACCAGGCGCGGCATTGTGTCGAAACTGATCTAGTCATTTATGTTTTAGTTCTACTCACACTCACCGGAATTGACACTTGAGAACATGCTCCTTATGACGCTGTTCCCCTTTAACTTTTTTACGGCATCCATGCTTGGAAAACTTGCATCCCATCTTGGTCACGTGAACTCCATTCTTGTACGGACCGAGCAAAATGACCTTATCCTTGATCTCACTCCCAATCTTCTTGGCTGAAGACTCCGCTTGTGGAACGGCTGGGAGCTGCTGTCCAGCCCCAGCTCCAGCGCTCGTCTCCGCTCCAGTGCTCGCTCCCTGCAGCGCACAGATGTGACAGCTCTTCTCCGGAACACAATCCGCACAGAAGTTGTGTCGAGCCGTAGTGCAGGAAAAGAGCGGAGACTCAGTCGTGATGATTTCCGCACAGTCGCCGCATTTCGCCATCAATTCCTCTTCCACTCCACGCATTCCGAATTCCGACTCGGGCAAGAGTTCAATTGGGTTTCAGGCACGATGCTCGGTCTAAAAAACACCGAAGAAAGACACACACTTGGAATGAGACATGAGGCCACCTGTGGAACAGGTCAAGTGACACCAGAACCAGACCACCTAAAGTGCCTGACAGTCCATTTCGGACCAGGAGCTACTAGAGTTGAGCCTGCTAAGTCTAAACTCCAACTATTATGCGTCTCGCCTTTTCCTCGTCGGTAATCAGGTTGGAGTAAATATGGAAAGTTGTCTTGAGATGGGACTACTGAGTGACTGGGAGCAATAGGCGTAATCTATGTATATGTAGTATTCCCTGCCGTCAGTTGAGACCAGATGATGACAGAAGCGTTTAGCACATTTGTATGTGGACAACCAGGTTTGCGTCTGTCTCCTGACTTGTGCCTACTAGAGCTCGTCCTAGAATCCCGATAGCAACACTAACCCACTACCGACGTGTCCTTCCACTGCACTCCACGCCACTAACTACAAATTACAAACTCCTCGACGGCCTTACGCCCAGCGTAGCGTGTACGATAAGATAACTAGTAAAATGATTACTACTACTTTTACTATGCACTCGTCCTGTCTTCACCCACGCCACGCTACCTTTCCCATGCGTACAAACTCAAAACAACTCCACCGTACTGGACCTGGAAATGAAATACTATGCAAAACTCTGTCTGCTACGTACCAAGTCCGAGATGGAGGAAGCTAGCTAGCTGGCTGGTCCTGGATGATGATGTTGCTGGGTCAAGCTTTGGTTGGAAATGAGGCAGGGTTGATACACGGCAGTGAGTGGCTATGAAGCTAGAGTTCACCGTGCAAGGCAAAAGAGACTGGTGGCTTTCGAAGCGGAGTCAACGACTTGTTAACCCACTTTTCACTTTTTATTGTTCTAGAGAATTAGAAGGCGATGATGACGCCCTTTCCAAGATATGAATTTCCTCATTTTTGAACGGGGCAGCACAATGACCTATCGGTGGCGTAGCTACGGGTTACGTTACTTATGAGTCCTCCGTTCTAATGGGAATGCTGGGTCCAGCCTAAGTGTTCTAATGTGGCACTGGTAGTTCAGTAAGTACCAATTAGTTAATCCGATGGTTACCTACTCCAGTACGAATATATTTTATTTGATGGGTGGAATGTACGTACGTATCTGTCTTGCCTGTGTATTTGAAGTAGGGGTCGCAGTGGCGGGGTTCCCCGATCGGGGAATCCCCGTCCCCGATCCCCGAAATATTTTAAAGAGTCCCCGACCAATTTTCACGTTTTTGATTACCATTGGATTACTCACTAATATGCGCAAAACTTTTCGAATTTGAATACGTAATACATTACATACACTGACTCCTGCAATCGTACGTCGTGCGCGTATTATTTGCATCATTTTGATGATTGTGGAATTTAGGGTAGCGGTCTAGTGTGCGATTCGGCCGGATCTAACACTACATCAAAGTTTTTTATACACTACCTTTTTATCTTTTGCATTTAGTCTATTGTTAATCATAATCATGACACTTATGCTAATAGGACCAAGTAGCCACTTGAAGCAGAAGTATGTAGTAATTAATAATTAAGTCGTACACATCGGATCGGATCGCGTAGTGTCTGTACTCCTACTGTGCTACCTGTTTTGTCTTATACTATCGCTATTGCTGTTGCAAACCTCAAATGCATTAATTTCTATTTATTCCTTTTATCAATACATTCAGAACCTAAACTATAAATAAATACCATTGCAAATCATTATTTCAATAAGAGTTTATCACCATCAAAGTGTCCGTGAGCGGAAACCAGTTTAGTTTGTCATTAGGCAACCTAATTAATGCTGTAACTCGTTTCTGACACTGAAATAGAAGCTAATCTATCAATTACGTAAATCAGCTTCCTCAATATTCCCCATTTTTCATAAGCAATTTAAACTGCATTCACCATTCAGGCATTCAGGTTTTAGCTTGACATCCTGTGCTTGCGTTACATTATTCGTTAAGATAATACTGAAAATATAAACAACCCTTTATTCAGGCTTCCCCATATTAAAATTTAACAATACGTTACAATACAGTACAATAACAATTTTAACATACTGAAATGGTCAATGCAAAAGATTGTACGACGTATTTGTAATTGTTGTTTAAGTGAAACATAATTTTACCTTTTCCATTTTACCTAGGTTTTACTACATTAACAAAAAAGCAAAGTTTAAAAGGTTAGTTTAACTAAATACTCTAAATCAAAGCTTTTGTGCGATCCATGGATCGCACATCCATGGATCGCACAAAAGCTTTGATTTAGAGTACGATCAGGTCGGATAGCACGCTAAACCGCTACCGACTTTAGCTTTGCTAAAACGTTAATTAACAATTAAGAGTCTAAACACTTATTTTGAAGTTTACAGTCAGTTTTAAAATAATAAATGAAACTTTTTGAAGATAGAGGAAGTTGGGGAAGCAATTTCTGAAACAACTCTATGCAATTTTGCTTACAATTATACCCACTAGGGTGGAATCAGAGCGGGCATTCTCAGTATCGGGATATGTGTAATAAAAGTTTAGGTCACGAGTCACGATCACGACTTTCTGACTCGACTTTGAATGATCTGTACGATCTCAAGTTATATGTACTTTCAGCGTAATATTGCATGAAAGTTTGTTGTTTAGAAAGTAGTTTAAAATATATTCATATCTGCTTGATTAATGAATTGGTTGTTCACATTGTCAACCGTCTCAATTGTTTCGGGGAATTTTCGAGGATCCCCGGGGAATTCCCCGAAATTCGGGAATTCCCCGATCCCCGGGGAACGAAAAAACGACCTCGGGCTGCGACCCCTAATTTGAAGGGAGCCTAAACACGGCTAATGAGCGCTTTGAACAAGCGACCATAACGTAGCCCGAATTAATGAAATGAAATGGAATTTGTACAGCCAAAAGCCCAGCCCAGGCCACTTAAGCGCGCCTAATTCATAAAATTTACCATAAAACAACATATTTCATGGGAGCTGTTTTAGTTTTTAGTTTGTAAAGTTTTGTAACCAACAGAGTCCTTGAAAGTTTCTGAAGCAAGATAGCCCCGGGCGGCTTAATGATGAAACCTAACCAATCCAATGTCAGAGGATGATTGTGGTTAGGACATGCTATGTTAGCAGAGGTTATAATTAATTTTGCAATATTTCAACCTATTGAGGAACTTTTAGGATATTCGTCGTTTTTGGGCTTTGCTCTCCTAACATAATGCACAATTCACACCTTTGATACACTTATACTTACCTCGGTCAGTAGTAGTCGGACGTAGCAATTCGACAAATAAAGACGCTTTCCCGTGAAGGTGACGACGGCGTCAATTCTAACAAGATGCTGATGATTAACGAAGCCGAATTCCACTGGCTTCGGTATTAACTATCTGCTGAATTCTGAAGAGAGAGAGGTGGGCGTAAGACGTTTGAAACAGGGATTGAGATTGAGAATGTAAAGAATCAGGAACAAATTCCAGATGGAAGCTATGAACCTTTCACTCAGTTCATCTTGATTTGCACAGGACTTTATACCTGAACCTGATGACATCGAACAAAATCTGTCGTTTTTGATAAAATACAGAAATAAAATTTAGAACTTATTAGTAAATGCCAACACAGAAGAAGGGTCCAATTGTATAATCTACAAGCTAAAAGGTACGTAATAAGACGTAGTAGGTATCCAATTTGTCAAGGGATCGAATTGGGAAATAGCAGATACGAAGTTGTCAGTTGTCATTGAGGGAGAGCGACGGCGTTCTTCTTGATAATTCGAATCGGAAGCCATAACAGGGAGATAAAGCATCCTGGAACACGAAAAGCAACTGGAGCAGCAAATAGTTATTGCTCAGTCAAATTATTTTGAGGAAGTAATGTGGATTATAAAGATTATTTCCAATTCCGCAGCCTAAAAATTCCATTCTAACTTTAGGGTGTGGTTCAGCGCCGGCCTGGCTAGGTGAAGCTAGCACATATTGGACAACATGCTCACTTTTCTCTTCATTCTCTCACTTACAACCACGCCGTCCTTCAAGGCTAACTTCACCCAACCACGAAATAATCACTGATCTGGGAAAATTGACACTTCTCAATCAATTCAAATAGTAGACCCTTACGGTTTTCTGCAATGGACTGAGAAAGAACCAGTCTACAACTTTTATGAGCCGTTTTTTGATTCGTGGTTCCTGAAGAAAGTTATTACCAAGGATAGGATAAGTGCGCATTTCTAACTTTTTCAATAGTGAAGGTATAGTCCTGAAACCTTCACAGAAATTTGATTCAGGTAAAAATATGGCTCGGGAGAGAACTTTTTTACACTTTTTTGAGGTTTGAGCGATTAAAACTTAAGTTAGAACTTTAAAACTTTTTAAGAACTTTAAAAACTTTTTAAGAACCTTTTCGGGCATTTTTGAGAACTTTTTTGCGATTTTAAAGAAAATTTGATGTAAATTTCACAAAATCCGCTATCTGAAGATTTTCCCTTATGTAGAGCTATAGCGTGCTCCCTCAATTGGTGGAGTTCTGTAGCTCCACACAGCACTGACCTGCGCCAGCGAATTTTTCTCAAATTTTCGACGGTCGAAAATCGACCTACGGTTTTGAAGCTTAATTTCTCGAATAATTAATTCGATAATCTCAAGCGTGAGTTGAGTCTGAGTCTCGTCGTTGCGTTGTCAGTGTGCGTCAGTTTATATTTATCTCGTAAGTTGCAGACTTCTGCTCGGTCAGTCAGAGATTCGTATTGACAATTTTCTTGAAACCGTGGTCAATTAACAACAATTTTGAAAAAATCAAGGCAGTTTTGACGGTTCCTTGTCAAAAGTGCAAACGAAAATAAAGTTATACTAACCTAACAAAAAGACAGTAATTTTTTTAAAGTAGGTGTTTCCTGCTTGTGTGTTTGTGTTACGATTTTGATTACCTTTGATTGTCATCGTATCAGCTTCTAGTATTTTGGATAGTTAAAATGTGGCAGACTTAAAATAATACGGCTCTGAAACCACGATAAGAAGCTAAAGTTTAATTTGTGTCCTATCTCCCTAACTACAGTTCAATGGTGCAGTGAATATGACTCTACCGCATGTTGTTATAGTATTTGCAAAAATATTTTGCATGCAATTCGCACGGTCGTCAAGGGGATTTGCAAAATTTCTATATCTGACGGTATGGGATTGTTCGACTAAATCCCCCGACCTCGAAGCGCTGCTTCAGTAGGAACCACAGAGTTCTGAAATCTTGCCCTTCTTTGCTACAGATAGAGAGGACAAACTCTTGTTTACTTGTTTGGTGCCATTCTTGGGGGCCTGGTGGGGGCAAAAATTGACCAATCAACTGTTTACGCGCGAAGCATTCAAACCAGTTCTCCACGTGCAGCGAACGTTGCAAGCTAATTGAGGTCATTGACCTCGACTGTCATTGGTTGGTTGCTGGTTTTGCTCTGGTTTTGCTCTGGTTTTGCTCGATGCACTGGCGGGAGTTTCGAATCAGGTTTCGATTTTTCAACGAGAAATGGGGAAAATCGCACGCGAGAAATCTAAATAAATTAAATAAGGTTGCTATGCCAATTCATATTAGCAGCATGAAACCCTTGTCCTCTCTATCTGTACAACCGACCAAGGCAAGATATGCCGCTTCAAAACTCTGTGGTAGGAACAAAGCTATTCTTTCGAATCAGCGCATGCGAATGCCCATGTAAAATCTGGAAATGCATATTGTTGCGTAGTTTGAGCTTAGAAACAATGTAGACCTCCTAGTCTTTTTTGGGTCATTTTTAAGAACTTTTTAAGAACTTTTTTAGGCCTTTTTAAGAACTTTATTTTCCTACCCTTGGTTATTACTGTCCAAACTCCGTGCCTGATTTCAGTCAACTTTCAACAGCAACAACTTTTTTTTAGGGAAAACGAATAAAAAAACGGCTCATAAAAGTTATAGGTTGGTTCTTTCTGTGTCCGTAGCAAAAAATCCCGTGACTCCTACGGTTTGAATTGACTGAAGAGTGTCAATTTTCCCAACGCAATTCCTTATGGACGTTTAACATTGCGCCCCAACCTGGACCAAAGCCTTATGGTAGGATATTTAGAAAAATATGTGTCACATTTTTAGAATATACTTATCGAAAAGTGTTATGATATGCAGTAAAAGTGTGGATATATGCAGAAAAACCTCTTCTTATACCTAAACTATTAAGTACTAAAAAGAGCTCAACATAATGCAGCATGGTTTGTGGAATCAAGCTGATGTGATTTGAAATTTTAAAAAAAAATCTTCAGCAGGTCCTCGAAAAATGTTTTATATTAACCTGTTCCGTAGATATGACGTCGACCCTAGTTTTCAGCCATTTCTATGCAAAACTATAAACGAAAGCTAAAAGCTAAAGAATTTTTAATGGTTTTTTATTCCGTATCAATTTGGCGTGAATCACGCAAATAATTAATTGGAATAGAATTAAAACACGATTTGCTACTGGCAAGTTACAGATTGTATTTTAATCTAGATTTTTTTGTGTTTTTCTAAAAGTATTTAATTACGTTCTTTTCAACTCCAGCAGAATTCTTCTGGATCCTGTACAATTGGTCTCCAGGAAGATCCCATCCAATTCGAGCAAGTTCCATTTGACGAATGATGAGTTCTGGGCAGTATTTCAGAGTATGAGCAGCATCTCCACATGAGTTGCAAATTGGGCAGGTGAGTTTGCGCAGAACGGGACAGCTGACAATTCCTCTTGGTGTCTTGAGCTGATGAGATTCGAAGAAATCCTGTGTTTCGCCATTACTCTTGCAGAATTTGCACCAGTAGGGTTGAGGCCACATTTTTGGCACTCTTTTCTTCGCAGCCTTCTTGACTTCGTTGCTCAGGATTGAAATAGCTGAATTGGGAAGACGAAAATTAAGTAGGATTTAGTGATGGTCAGGTAGGCTAATTGAATCTGATCCTATTGATGTTCGGCTTTACACTTACCAGGTAATGAATTGTTTAGCGCTTCCAAACGAGCGACTTCAGCAGCGTTTTCGGCGATGACACGTTTTTTCCAGGTGGGCGAATTGAGGTAAGTGAGGCTTTCCAATGTAAATCCAGGTTGATTTACAATTTCTTCATAAGTGAGGGGATGGTTCGGGACTTCGAATGGTTTGTAGTCCAGGGTCGGAAGTGGCAGGGATGGTGACAGGGTTGGCCAGTTTCCGAAATCGTCACGCTTCTCGAACAACTTGATCAAATCTGATAAAACAAAGCGAAACGTTAATTAAGAATCTGGTTTAGTTGATAGATTCGGATTTGCTGATAATCTTGAAGTAATCTTTAAATAAAATCATACCAAAAGCGCTAAATAAAAAATTGTATATTTGCATGGCTGGAATTGATTTGGTTAGTTAAACTCTCGACTGTGATGAACGTCGACAGTCGACATACACGAGGGTTTAAACTTTGTTAAGTGTATATTTCAATTTATGATTTGGTCATGGAATATTACCTTCTTCGGTCGCTACGACTTTGGCTTCATCCAATTGTTTCACAAAATCCAGTAAATCATCCGAAATCCCTTCATATTCTTTGGAAGAACTTGAAGTCGAATTGGAAGATGGTGGTTCGGCGTTCGATGGTGTTTCTGAGGTTATTTCCTTTGCAGCTGCTGTAAATTTAAATGAGAGTGAACCATATAAAAATTGAGCTTATAGCAATTTGGATTGGGCAATGCGCGACCCTGACTAATGGACATATCGGATCTTAGAAAATTGATTTTAAAAAAATACGCATGAAATTATTTGAACTCTTACCAGTAGTGGCGTATTGTGTTTCCATATCCGATGAAGCATTTTGTAGGAAATCTCGTACTCCTGCGAATGAGTCCTCCCAACGATTCTTGGAATGCTCCATGTTTGATTCTCGAAAGTTTCCTGATTGAATAGAAATTCAAAATTTTTATATTTTCTAATGTTAGATTATGTTTAATTTAATTTTACAACTGAAGTTTGAATATCAATTTGGTTTATAGAAACAATTATAATAATTTTGTATCTAAATTCTAAATTAACTACAAAATAGGAATGCTGGATGAAATAAATGTAGTAGATATAAACTTACTTGTGAACTCCAGATGGAGCCAGCTGTGGCCTGGTTGCAGGGCACGGTACTGCACTGGGCAAAACCGTATCCAAATCCAAACGAAGCTTCCTTAATTTTCTCAGGTCTAGAGAGAGATGCTTACTCGTCGAGGTTCGTTTGGAAATCAACCGAAATTCTCACTAGACACCTGCTTAAATAGGCACCCGGAACAAGGAAGTGGATCTGGATTTGACCTTTGGAGATGAATAAAATCTGATTGGTTAAGAATCAAACGTTTGAGAACCACAGCGTCCTGATTGGCTGGAGCTTCAGGGATCCGCTTGCACGAGTTTCGGGGGTCTAGTGTTGTGGAATAGCAGTTCTGATGTATTTGTGTTTCCTAGCTGGGTTTGGGTGGAGACTTTCCAGCGAGTGGGTGGAAACACCTGAACCCGGAAACTGGACCCATTACTGTAGGGCATGTGCGTATGACCTTGAACCTTGATGTGCAGATAATAATGTTATGGCTATAAAACTAACTGCTGACGACATTGGTCTGACATTGGTATTCATAATTGTGAATTGTGAAGATGGTTCTGCTTGTTCGGTTTCAAATCTTTCCACCTTATAGTTGGCGCTTAATGAACTCTACTCAACATGGTGCTTTCAATGTAATTTATTTCATTTATAATATTCTTAATTTAAATCCAGAACCTGTAGTTTCCGTTAGGTTACGTCAACCTAGGCGAAGTTATGAGAGATTTTCAACCGTGTAGATCAACAATCTTTTCTAAACTTACTGTAGATATATGTAAAACTTCGAATATTTCAAATCAAATCAATAAGTCAGGTAGCGTCTTGTCGTAATCGTGATACCGCCTGAATACATTAATGAATTTACATCAAATTTTCCAACATATGCAAATGGGACAAATTAGAATGTAGTGGGGTCTAATATTCATCCGAACGGTTTGTACTTGTTCAAATTTTCTTTTAAATATATTGTTTTATTAATTCAAACATTTAAAACTTTTGTATTTACAATTCATGAAGTTCATACTCGGCCAATAATAATAGCCAACTACATAGTATCGATCATGCTATTTTCTGCTAACTATTTCGTCATGAATAATCTGTGTACAACTGAAACTTCAAGCTAATTTCTTAAAATTGATTTTCAATTGGACCCACTTGCTGACCTTCAAAGCGATCCACAATTTTTTTCCCATTGTTTCGTCAACTTGTCTTCACCTCTTAATACATTTTCCCGCGATATCTCAAAATCCGCTTTTGTCACAGTGGTCGAAGGTCAAATTTTACTATAGAGAATAGTGCCACTTCTGAGTGAATTCTGTTTTGAATCAGACCAGCAGCTCCTCTTGATTTAAATTTGACCAAGTTTGGGTTTTGGGAACTGAACTAAAGCGGCCTCTAGAGGCCGTGTTAACCCGAAATTTGATCATGAAGAATCAGGCGCATCGCTTAGCTTATGTTTCTATTTCGCTTCATGAAATTGTTGTTACACTGTATCGATATATCGCGTGGTACATGGAAATCCCGTCGAAAGTAGAATGGTTCAACGTAAGTATGATATAGTGTTATATTTAAGTTCAAGAATTAAATAGAAGTTATTCTGCGAGTTTCGAACCAATATTCACAAATAATTTCACAAAATCTACAAAATATGGAAAACTGAGGGAGACTCTGCATTACCTGAAGCTTCTAGTCGGGTTCACCGAGCATCGCTTTTTAAAAGAATGAAATATGCACGATCCAAAGTCATCAGAGATCAAACCTATTCTATTTATCAAAAAATGATAGTTTTTATTTTAAATCCAGATTTTAAATAAAATGAAACCAATTTAACGCAATTGAATATGAATTCTCAAATGCCAATTTCCAATTCTTTGGGGAATTCAATAATTTTTTTCTGGCTCCCGCGGGCAGTAAATTGGCTGAAGGCCCGAGTTAAAAGAACCGGCACAGACAGAAACAAACCATGAAAAACATCTCCAAAATGGCGAGAGTCCACAGCATTTTGCGCTCGATGGACCCGCAGCAGCCAACGTCCTCCTTCACCAATGCCACAGCCATCTGTATCTCTAGCTCGATTTCGTTCTTCCCGCCTTTTGCTTTGTCTTCCTCAATGTTGAGCACCGTTTCAAACGACTCCAGCATCTTAGCAGTCTCCGTTCGCGCCGCTTCAAACTCCTCCAGCGTATTAGCGATATCCACCTTCATCGCCTCTAATGAAGCTTCCATCTTATCCACCGCCCTTTTCTTGGCCTCTGCTTTCATCACCGCCTTTTCAGCTTCTTTCTCCATCGCCATCTTCGTAACTTCTGCCTCTACTGTTGCCAGCATAGCTTCTCCTTCCTCCGCCCCATACCCCGAATTGATATGAGAAAGCAAGGTTCCATTTGGTGCCCTCAATTCCTCCTTAAGCCCGAGCTAAAAGCATCAATAATATTGGTCAGTTAGACGCCGCAATTATAACTCACAAATTAATCAGGAACACTAAATCAAAAGCACAACTAAAATAGCACAAACGGATAGTGAAAGGACATCGAAAGCCTTATTGAGCGAGACAGTGCGAGGACAATTCGAACCCTATAAATAATACTATTTACCACAGATTGGACACCTTATCTGAAGAGGGGCCCTGCTATACGAATTTGCTAAATGTTAATGCTAAACGAGCTAATAAACAATATGCTATCGTCTGTTTGATCGTACTGAGTACTTTGTGAGCGTTAACGGTCAGGGAAAATTAATGAAACTTTGGTTGTTTCTTCCAAAAATTGTGGAACTAATTTCAGCATATGTCACTCGTTTGCAAAGTATCAGTTTTTTTATAAATCCGTAATACTTGAGAAGTCAATGAATTTGTGACTTTTTTAATCTGTAAGGTGTCAGGTTTAAAGCGGAGAGGGATACTATACTGACTGAGAGCAAAATATTCTGTTTTTCACAACGCAAAAACAACTTTAGCAACAAATCGGCTTAGAATCTAAGACCAATGTCCCAATAACCTTAAAGGTAATTTTGCGGTGGTAAGAGTCTAACATATTTTATTTTATTACTAGCGTAAAAGAAACTATCTCCAATACAAGGCTAAAATTCCCCAAGGAGAATGCACAATTTTCAAGGTTTGCGATTTTTGTAGTGCACCAGAGAAATTAAATTTCAATGCACAAACAATAGGAATAAGGAATCTTCTTTACCTCCCTATGAAGCTGGGCAAGTCCGGAGGAACTGCCGCTCCTTTGTGTAGCCGTCATAAGTCCTTGACCGTGTCCAACGCCAACCTCGTAAGACATTCTAGAATCCTGAGGGAAAGGCAAACAATTTGATAACTTTGGAATTTCAACACAGTTAATAACAGAATACAGCATTCATTAACCAATTTTGTGGTTTGAATATTTTTTACTGAAGTGAAGAGCTTAGGAGAGGTGGTGGTCAGTTTATGAGATTGGTACTGTATACCAGTTATGTAGTCAATCACTTCTCTACCCTTAATCGTTAGAAGAAATATTGATAAAATCTTAAATAAAGTGAATGCTTCATGGTAGACATCTCATCTCAGCTACGGACTACGGAAATTACGATACGACAAGGGATCATTGCATGTTTTAAAAATCTTATGTATAATTTTAACGAAATCATCATTAGTGCTATGCATAGATCCAATTTCCACACGGATCCGGATCCGATTGGTATCCGATTTCGGATCCGGATACGGATCCTGATTCGACAAGAAACAGCAAAATATGGTGTAACACGCGTTTAAATGCATTTTTGTTAGATCAAGTGTTAGTCTGATCCTTGATCAGCGGAACCGGATCCAATTTTGGAGCGGATTCGGATTCGGATCTTTAAAAATCTGGAATACAATCCGGATCCGCGGATTTCGGAGCCTGATCCGGATCCGTTCGGAGCACAAATTATCGTTACGAATGCGAAGCCCATTTCTTGACACCACTGCACTTCAATCTCGTTCAGTTCAGTCTATTTTGCTGTTAATTTTGTAGTAATTGATTATCAAATATTCTTGTAACTCACCTTTGTTCTAACGCTGAAATTGATAAGGATCGCGTTGTTGAAATATGCTTCTGATTGATTGAAGGAGTTACCGCAGACTGACGCCAACTTTTACCGATCCCAAGTACATATGAAGACGTATGGCTTGGCAGACCAAGCCAAGCTTACGTGGCATGCAGGGATGTCAAATCCGAGGTTCAAGCCTGGCATACCCTGACTGGAGCACAGCCTATCAGGAATAATTATTTCGATGCTTCGGCAAGAGAATTTAGTTTGTTCGAAAGCACCTATACGTTATAGTTGAGATTGAGAGCACTAAAATAAAAACGATTTCGAGCACATTGAAATGAAATTATCATATTCGAACGAAAGCATAACTTTGACATTAACCAAACCTAAAATATGGCAATTGACTTGAAGAGATGAATGATGTCGGACGACGTCAACCACTGCTTTCTTAGATTATAGTTTTGAAATATAAAACAGATCCTGGATCCGCGGATGCGGAACCTGATACCTGATCCGTTAGTAGGATTTGAAGCGCGGAGACAAAAACCCGCACCGCCACTTCCGAGTGTCATTCCCTGCCATTGGCGTAGATGAACGAGTCTTGGTTACTCGCTGGATTCAGTTGTTGGGACACCTGGGTACAATCGACCAATTAATTGAGGTCAAGCCTTGGCTCGACTGTGACTGATTTTGTTCTGGTTTTGCTCGATACAAGATGCAATACTAGGACGTACTAGAGTAATTCCTCTCATTAGAGGTCAATCCATTTCCCATCTCCCATTCCGTCCCACCGTGAAAGTGCAACCGAATTTAGCATACGGGAGGAATCTGTAGGATCTTCGATCCCGCTTTCAACCGAATTTAGATCCCGATCTATTTGAGGTACAAGAGGTTAGATAAAATAATATTTCTCTGAATTTTATTTATCCCAATAGTTGGTACCGAACTGGTGTCAATTTTGAAAATAAAGTCACTACTTTTCGATAAAATGCGGGCTTGGGTAAATAGATTGTAGCAACCAAAACGTTAAGTGTTCATCAGTCTTAGCTAAGATGAAATATAACTAAGGCAAACACGTTCACTTTTTGAAATATCGTTGTATTGCAGAGCATACAACTGCTGGTAATTCCAGTTTATATTCCAAGTCCCCGAGTCCTGAACGGTTCACTGGCAAGAGACAACCCTGCTTGGATTGGATTTGTGGAACGAAATTGCAATACTACTGAAGCCACTCCCACCCTCTTATAGACGAAACTCCTATTTTTCTAACGGCATGGCATGGGATGCTGGTAGTACAAGGAGCATCATGTCAGCAGCAGTGTACATCAGAGCGGTGGTAGCTTTCAAAGTAAGGCCATCAGGGGTCGCCTGAATTAAAAAATACCATGTCTTTCCTTTCCACTGACCTTCTATCTTCCTCCTGATTGAAAATCAAAAACTAATCCATTGGTTTTCTATGATTTTAAATATGATGCATGAATGAATTAATCACCGTTTCAAATTGAATACCACGAATTCCAATTATTTAAACTCTTTAAACGTAATCATTTCTTAGCTATATTTCATCAAAATAGACGTTGCTAATTCATTTAGAACAGTTAATGTTATTTAGTTTCCCATTATGAAAGTACGTAAATTATATTCTGAGCTGATCGACACAGAAAAAGTGGATTTGGTACAAGTATTAGCTTTACGAAGCATAACTCACTTTTTTCAAACAATTGGAAGCACTTTGACAATTCACCGTCCAATTGTCAATTTTGAATAGATAAGTTGCTTAAATGGCACACAGCCAGCGCATGTCTGTTCTAATTAGAATGAAGATTCATGGTATTGAGCCATTAGAAGAATGACTCAGTAAACACTTGCATTTTATGCACCGTTGAAAAGCGATAGCTCAAAGGTTCGGTAGAATTAAACCCCTTCTCTACAATTATTTGCCATTGGATTTATAAGAATTTTTTGATAGGAATCTTCGTGGTCGTCTAGGCATTTGCGATAATTTGACGTTATAATGTTATTCCACCGAGCGAAGCCCTCAATCAATCGTCAACATCATATTTTTATTAAACAGTGCGACTTAGTCACTTAGTATTAGAACTTGGAATAGAGTCGGTTCTTTATGTTGATTTTCCAGGTCACATTTCACATTGGCAAGGCAACAGTTCTGTTGTAAACAGATGGATGAGCTCTGTAGTTAGGCTTTGCGCTTAGATTAGCAAAATTCGGAATATCTAAAATGTGATACTAATTTTTGTAGACATTTCTATTGTTAACCAAACTGGCATATAATTGAAATTAATAAATTATCAAAATCATAAAACACAAATCAGATTAAACTCGAATGAAATGTTTAATTAAGATAAGCTTGAAGAAAAGAGATGGCCTCTTCTGTTTTGATGGGCTTTATTGAAGTACGAACGAGATTGTGCGATTTAAGCTTAATTGCCGGTTTTGTCCAGTGATTTCTACTCCGAAACAGTTTTCCGTTTTATTCCATTTTTGTTCGTTTTTATTTCATTTCTAGCCTAACAAAACTTTTCAAATTAACTCAAGGCCAAACTGGTAAATCTACGAGCTTCCAAGGTTAATAAGTAGCAATCGTTGTCAATGCACCTTGCGGCCTACGCTACGGTTTTCCAAGACGTCTATGACTTTTACGAAATACCTAATTGACAAAATAATAGATTTTGTTTTGTGTATACCGTATTGGCAAAGGAGTTTACACTTCAAAAGTTTACTACTTTCTTTAGCAATACGACATATGAATGACTATTCTTTGTGCCTACTATTTGTGTAAATATTGTAATTTGTAATTTTAGTATTTCAGTCAATGGTCTGGATATTGGATGATTATGCAAATGCGTTAAAATACGCAAAATAGAATTTTTAATGTGCAGAGCAAACAGAGCATGGTTCCAATTTTCATGATGACTGGCTTTAGAAAATTGTGACTTTAACCGTTGAATTGAATGGCTCCCATTTAAGCTGCCCGCCATTAAGTCCACAAATGCCCGCCGAATTGCACGTTTTGTCCGCAAGCAGGT
>JAQFYU010000147.1:0-31763 GCA_034694905.1 Ceratophysella granulata | reverse complement strand
TTTGTAAAGCTTACAGTAGTTGGCTGTTTCCATAATCATGCATGTGCAATTTTCTAGGATCATAGATCATGCCAAGAACAAAATCCAACCGAATTCGGTTAAGAACAACAACATGAGAGGCCACGTTACTGAACCGCAAATTCCATCAAGTACAAGTATAAAGTTTACAAGGGTTTCGGGGAGCTGAAACATTACCTATTCGTAGTTGAATGCGGAAGCGGCATGATGACATGTTGGAAGAAAACAGAATTATGAACTCAAGCTGAAATTATAAATCGAGTGATGCTAGAACTATTTTATCCTCCAATGTGTTTGTCATGGGAATGTTCGTAGTTTCTCAAGTAAGTAGTGCAGAATATCCAAACTAAATCCGTCAGCTTCAAAGTTTAATGACATCAGCATGTGCTTTCTGTTGGAAAATGGTTTGGAACCCTTGACAACATGCATAAAGTAGAGCAACCCGCCTGAGCCCGAGTTACATAAGTTATCCAACTTATACAATCTAAGAAATTCAGAGCTAAAAATTCCTGATCTATATACTATACTGTATCTTCTATAATAGGTATCAAAAGCTTAACAAATTTTCTTGATGCATATGCGAATATCAGAAACTAAATAAAACATTGGTAAAACAGTTGCTGAGCAACTAATTTCGATATCAAGACGTTAATATTGGTTTGGGTTACAGAAGTTAGGAGTTGGGTCAGATGAAATTCTAGAATTAGATGCTGATCTTTTAAAAACATGCTTCAAATCTAATCTCAGGCCCAATACGCCGCAGTGCAGTACACAGGACGCATATTGTGGCTACGAATTCTTCTCCCACTTTACAAACTAGAAGATTGACATGGGAGTGGTGGTAGTAGTGGTAGAATGCTGGTATGATATAAAACGTAATGTAATCCCAATTCAGGCCTCTGGGGACCCGCCGTCACGTCGAACTAACCTCCTTTTCAGCGCCGTCTTACTCTGGACATACATCCCGATCTCCTAGCATTCGATCAACTCTGGCCGAGAACAAGAATAAAAAAAGGGATTTCACCTCTTGAATCCGGCAGACGGAATGCCTGGAAGCCGTTCCGAGGTTCATCTCGGTTCGCCATCAAGCCTAGCTGCCTTTTTAGTTCCTTCCTTCCATATCATTTGATTGACACTATTGCATACCAACTTTGAGTTGTTCGACAGAAGCATTCCTAATGCATTCCTTTCCAATCCAGAACTCAAGCCTTCTACTAACACGGAGCTCAGACCTCGTCCCACACTCCTCCTTTCCCAAAAGAAATCCTTCGTCATTCTTAAGTGATTTTCTGTTGAATTGAAATCTAAATTCAGGACTATTTCCGCCTTTCCCTCGTTTCGTCTCTCAGCTCCAGACCAAAGACTTTTGAAGTGGGAATGCGGACAGAAAGAAAAACATGGTTTCGGAATAGACTAACAGACAAACCCAGAGGAGCCAGAACAAGAAGGCAGAGAGCATAAAGAGCAGGAAAATATAACGGCGGAAACAACGATTACATGGTAAATATCTGGGGATGGAGGTGGGACATGGGAAAGGCAGACAGAGTGAAAGTCCTGGAAGACGGCACTACCTTCAAGTTGGAACTGGAGGAATGGAGCAAGATGCCACGTCTGGTATTACATTCAATTGACTGCATCAAATTCGAATAAAATTGGAAGTAAAGGCAGAGTTAACGACCAGAAAGAATGGTCTGTTTTGTTTTGAATGCTCAATGCAGATACAATCAAACCAAAGACATACCTCGGCTGAAAAATTGATACAAACTACGACTGCCAGATACGAGTAAATAGGGAAATCACGAGTGGTCTAAATCCTCATGCAAACTCAACTTGCAGCGATTTGAACGAAAGAAGGACCTGGAATTCTGTTGGCTAATTCGCCTCTCTCGACTCACAAAAATTCATCCCAGAATATTCCACCAGGAAACTTCGTTCCGCAAAATTCGTTCTCGGAAAATTCCGTTCGCAAAATTTGTAAAATTCGTTCCCGGAAAATTCCCCTCGCAAAATTTGTAAAATCCCGGAACACTTGCCGCCATAAAATACAAATATTTATGAAATAGAGGACAAAGTACGTTCTTCGTGCTACAAATCCCAACACTTTTGTTTCAAGGTTCGGACAGAATCCAATATTAGCAAGTATTTTAAGGGAATTGCATTATAGAATTATATTTTATAGGGATTAGTTTCCCAGGAGCGAACTTTCGTGGGAACAAAATTTTAAAGGAGCGAATATTTACGGGAGAGAGTTTTCTAAGGTGAATATTTTCCGAGAGGGAATTTTCCTGAAGCAAATTTTCGTGAAACCTTCCCATTGCCTAGGGTTCGGTCAAAACTCTATTTCTTCTGAATCTTAAAATCCTCTGCTCTTTTCTGTATTCTGTTGTTTATGCAATCAAGTGGAGACTCACGTGAATGTGAATGATGTAGGAATCATAAATAGAGAATTAAATCCAGGGCGAAGGAGTAAACGAGGATGAAAGAGAACGTGGTCTGGCAGCCAAATCCGAATAAGAAAGTCATAAAGGATATGATAAGTATTTCTTTCGTTTCCGGTTCCCCTTCGAGTAGAAATAGTTCCTTCTACTCAAGCATCAGCATTCAGCATACAAGGACGGTATGGATCGAAGAAAGAAAGCCAAGGGACCATTTTACCCAAAAGTGGTTGTTTATAACTCTATGTTTGTTGTTTCCTTTCGGTTGGAGTTCAAATAGGAGGTTTTGAAAAAAAAAGGCTTTCCAAGCAGCTTTCACTTTCTTGTGTAGGAACAGGAGGGTTCCATATCCTTCTGATATGCGTCGTACAAATATATCTCCGTCGTCTTCAGGAAAACATCACTTATCCTTTACAAGTTTTGTGGACTAGTTAGGACACAAATAGGATAATATTATCCACGTAGACCCAGCTGCACGTACAACTTTGGGCATGGGGAATTGGCTCCAAAACTCCACAATTAACTCGTAACTACATGCAGAATTCATGCAAAGCTTGAACATGGACCAGAAATCCGTACATTTCTTCAGAAAGATATATGAGATGCTCGGAAAAAAAGTTTTTAGAGTACACACATCTCCGTTTCATGCACTCCGCGTTTTTTCTGCTCGCTTCATATGCGAACTGAGAATGTATCAATGTTTGCATTGAGATATTCCTGCATATTCGCCTGCATATAGTCGCAGATATGCTCTCTGCATTGTCTGCTCGCTCTATCTATCTCACGCCCATAAATACTCAGAACTGTCTGCGTTATTTTTTGTTACTATTTACACCACTTTATGTCCAACATAAGAAATCCAGTTTTTGGACAAACAACAAACGAGCTTCCTTTACAGTGAAGCCATACATGGAGTTTAGAGACAGGTTTTGACCAAATACGTTTTTCCAATATAATTTAATTTGAGTGACACAGAGTTCGAAGAGCATAAAACTCTGAATCATGCTTTCCACTATTCTCTGTGCTCGTGATTTTCTTTTCTTTTCAAGGCATAAAACTCAAGATGAAGAAATTGGTGAAGTGTATTCAATTCGTTTTCAAACCACAATAACATCTAAGCAGTGGAACCCTTAATTATTGAAGTAGGTACTTCATATTTCACATTAAATTATTATTATATCTGCACAATTTCCTCGAGAGACAGGTAATATTATTGTGGACTAGGCGAACGGCCAGAAAATATGGGCATTACTGTACTGTACTGTGCTCAGAATTCTGAATCCCACTTTACTCAAACAAGACATTATCTCTTTTGGGGTCCGGAATTGTGCAGTAAAAGCTGTCGTTCGTAGTCAACTTCCTGCTGCTTTTTGAGTCGTGGTTCACAGAGCAATTTGCATATATCAGATGCAAGAAGGCTTCTTTTCTACCTTATGTAGACAGTAAGTCCGAAAATCATTCTGCACGCCTTCCTCTCTCGACCTCAGCTCCACACAGAGGTTAATCAGATAAAACGAGTCAGTGAAGCGTATCGTTGGCGAGAAGATCTAATGCTACTAGGTTTCCCCGGTGTAGGAACTCGCGTTATGTCCAATACAAATCCTAACTGGTAGCAATGACAAATGTTCAAAACCAAAGGTATGCTGGTTTGTGTTTGTGAATACACCTAATATGCTCATATTGTACCCATGCATGAGGCTTCTATTTGAATTTCATGTAAGTACATTGAAACGTATGACTTATTTTGATTTATTAGCCAGGGCTTGTGAACGTTGAATATTTGTATCAGTCATCGCTCGTATTTTCGCCTAAGATCCCAGGAAACGAAAGCGACTATTGTATTACTAGCGTGAAGCAATATTCTGGCATGTTACAACTATACAAGCATAAAGGTTTGAAGTTACTTACCGAGTACATTGAGATGGGCGTCAGCTCTGATGCCTTTGTTAATTTTCGATGGACCAACTTGACACTGGTACTCGGCAATGTCCGACAGTGAAACATTGGTAATTCGTAGATTGTGAACCCCACGCTCAATGTCCCCAACCATAGTGTAGCGGTCAAAGTTAGGAATATCCCTGAGAAATCCTGAAAAAACAAGAATATTCACACATGTTAATATCACAAATGGAAATTGATACAGGACAGGAGACAGGGCTAATTTTTAGTTGAGACCAACATTGTAGATATGTAGATATGGCGATGGATACCACAATTGCATAGGTAATTCGATATTTTGGTATAAATTGGGGAAATAATATTTGCCAGCCGGAATTTTGCCAGTGTGACGATTCATCCATTTGAAAATGTGCAACCCGATATTCCTCCACGTCAACGCAATGCCAATTTACGTTGACTTTTTTTAAAAATATCGACAATGATATTCTCTTACGCTTCCAAAATGAAAAAAATGGAGAAATTGGTTCTATTTTTAATAGAGCATATCGTCAATCCACTGATTTGGCGAGAACTTGCCACTGAATCGAAGAGAACTGATAACCTATCCTAACAAGTGACAAGTTGGATAACTTGACTACTGCATAGTTACGAATCCACGTCTCAAATCCGCCTTCATCTCCATCGTTTTTCTCACAATCGAATTCATTATCCAGTCTATTGTCATCATTCCAAACGCCTAAATAAGACCGGTTTTATATGAAACGGACCTTGGAAATGGAAGTCATGGATTCTACCCCGGCTTGCTTGCTATGCTATAGTCCGCTGGTAATGGAGAAAGTCCTATTTTGAGATCTCCAAGTCAATATGATGGTTCAGATTTGAGAAGTGTGGGGCAGGGAAGAAAGCGGTGCGGGTGGGTTGGCTTCCTGAAAGCGTTCTAAGCTAAACGATTTGGTTTGGATTGGTTGGAGGAGATAGAGTCGATTCCTCTCGTCCATCAACTCTTCTCTCTCTTCCCTTTCTCTTGTCTTCATGTGAGGAAAATGGTGCCTAATGGAGTCTGATAAAAATGTTTCTCTTGATTACAGCCGGGATATTTCTCACAGTTGGAATTCCGTGCTGAGCAGTAGTGGTGAAGGAGGGAGAAGAGGACAAGGAGATCTTCGTCTCTGGAGCCGACAGTCCCAGTCTTCCGCTCATTCACTCATTCACTTCTCCACCGCTTCCCGGGCTCCAATGGGAGCACTCGCATAATCCGTCGTCTTAATCAAAGAAAAATTGAGGCGTCAGGGTGGAAGGAGACCGAGTGAAGAACTTAGAGGAAAAGTAAGCAAACACTACATTCCCATCTTCCAATTGGACTCCAAATGAAAGTAAAATAGACGGAGTGAGCAGAGCAACTAATGTTCAACTCACTCAGAGATGTCAAACCAAATCTATTCTCACCTCACCTCATCTCAGATTCCAGGGATTTCCTTATAATTCCCACCTCATCTAATCTCAAACTTCAAATTCTCATCTCTCCTCATCTTAAAATTTTCAGCGATTCTCTCTTCCCAAATAATTTTATTTAAATCTCAACTCACATTTTCTCACAATTTATTTTTCAGTATTTTTTAAATAATTGCTCCCCACATTTGCGCGTGTATTTGAACTGCCCTCTTTGAGTTTCATTCTCAACTCACCCAAAATCACCCAAGATTTCTCAAACACTTCGTTTCATTTTCAATCTCCATAAATGATATTAAATCTCGCTTCACCTCATCTCAAAAAATAACGACGAATTTCATTTCATCTTAAATTCCAAAAATCTCATTCGAATCTCATCTCACCCTCACCTCATCACAAATTCGAATAATTTCCCTGGAATCTCATATCTCCTCATCTCAAATTCTGATAGTAGGCCCAATTCTCACGTCAAACTCATTCTCATCTTCAAATTCTCAGAATGAGTTGAGATCGACAACTCTGAACTCACTCTTTCACCCACTCTGTGCTCCACAGTTCGGCAGCTACGCTACAATACATCATATATTACCTCCTCAACCTGCTCACCATCACCATACCTAACAGAAGAACTTCAGTGAAAGTAGGCACTAGGTTACCGATTTGAGATGAAAAATTCCTGCACCCAGGAACTACATTGCTTTGTGCCCAAACTTGCCCTTTTTTACGCATCATAGTTATCCCTAACTTCTTTATGCTTTGTAGTAAAATTGAAGTTTACTTTTATGACGAGTGAGTCGAGGACTGGGTGAGAGTGAAATTCCGGGCTACCTTTCTGTAATCAGCTGCAGGTTGAGAAGGAAGGAAGCACACGTGCCAGATTCAGTTAAAGGAACAGTTTTCTATTTCTAGCAAGCAAATTATTATTGGAAGAACCTTTCTAATTCACGTGTCGTCAGAGTCAGAGCTGGGGTCATAATGGGAAGACGTGACATGGGTTTACTTGATCCGCATTGCAGTTTAATGAAAAATTTATGACATAATTACGCAAAGTCAGCGATAAGTTTTGCCAGAACGGATGAAATATTTTTATCCAATACTTGTGTGCGACTAGCAGGAGAGAGTCTTCCTTCTTCGGAGCGAGACGTAGACACACATCTCGTAAAAAGTACAAGCGGAGTAAGTTAGTTTGTCTCTTAGTTGTGCTGCTGGAGATGGATGTTATCTATTTCCCTTGATGTCCTTCCGTACTGGTAATACCTACTTTTCTCCGGGTTTTTCCCGTAATGGGAGCTGTGAAGACTCTGAAGAGATTCATCGAAAACTACCAACTCTTAACCAAACCTATATGAGATGGGATGGAATGAATCTTCCTTCAACTCAAACGACGTTCGTCTGCGGACCCAGACGATATGTGCTCGTACTGTAGTAAGTATGTGCGTGTAGTCCAGATCCAGATATCTGCGGGGCTCCAGATGAGGAGTCTTCCGCGGAGAACCTCTTCTGCCTTGCCTGCCTCTCATATCCGACTTAGGGACGAAGGAAGAAGAGATGTAGGTGCCTACAGGAACGGAGGAATAAGATTCGGCGGTTTCTTCTAAGAAGTTTATCTATCTTGTTCTTGGGAGTCATGCCTTATCTGGGGTATCAAACTACTCTACTTATTTTCTATATACTCAACTCACTTAGTTTGACTTTCATTTCCCAAGCTAAAGTTCAGGAACCGGGTGAAACAGACCATATATTTCTTTATAGACTATCTCCCATGACTGCCTCCGTTGCTATAATCTGGACTTGGGCTCTTACGCCCGACCTGCCTCCATAGTTTACGGACATGGGATCCCTCATAAAACACGACCACGACGGCTTCTTCATTATGTTCCGTCTTTGACTTTGACATAGTAGCCTCTACTCCCCGAACAAACCATCTACCACTAAACTACTAGGCGTACGCAGTATATTCAAACCAAACAAACGCGTCTTCAGATTCAGACTCGTCCTAAAAATAGAGTAAGAAGTACTTACTCCAATTTATGCTACAATCTAACAGTAGTATTGCAAAAAAAATAGTTATCAATACTTGATGAAACAGGTCGAAACAGAACATTCGAAAAGCAAAGGACTTCTTAATTCGCAACAATGAGACACCCTGTGAGAGAACATGTGACCAGTGGCCAGTATTTCATCCGATGAGAGAAAGCAGTGAAAGTCTGGAATTACATTTAATTGTACACAATTTTTTCTCTGTCAACTGTAGAAAGGGATATGGAATTGCCCAAATCGAGAAAAAATCATTTTGAAAATCATTGGTCTAAGATCAAAGTCAGCTAATCATTAACGAAATGAAAACCAATTTCACATTTCTTAGCAAAATCATAAAATCAAAGTCAATGCAAACAAGTACTTTTACATATTTTAAAATTGTGATCAACTTTGGGGTAAATTTCCATAGACTTTTCGACTGGTTCCCTTCAAATCTAGAATTCTGCCTCATTCTACTGTCCAATAGCTTTCAGATGAGCTATCATACATCTCTGAGCATTCCCAGGTAACAGAATTATGTAGTGTTACAGTTTGGTCAAAATAGAGTTGAATGTCCATTGTATACAGTCTTAAATCACCAATTTATATGAAATTCAAGCCTTTCAAATAACAAAATTCATGTTTTCGAAATTCGTCAAACTAATACACCTTCATCAATATCAAAATCCTTTTAGACTTCAAAATCATGATTTTAAAATTAATGATACAAGTCAAATATTTTTGCCCATTGTCCATCCTTGACTTGACTTGCCTGTAGAACAGTTCGTGCTCCGGCATTCGACAGCCTGTACTTAGCAATGAAGTGGAATGGACAACAAGTTGAAAATGATTTTAACTTCTAAACATTAGGATTGGGTAAACTAGACTCGAAGTTGGAAATGAAAGAGATGGCTCCTTCTGCGCCGTCTTCATCTGTAGCTTTTAGGAAGCCAAATACGTTTCGATGTGCCATATATTTGTGAATTGGGGTAATAACGGAAGAAGACATGCCTTCGGAATTGGCGACAATGGAGAAGATCTTCTTGGAGTAAGGATGACGGAAAGACAGAAGAAGACTCGATCAGTGTGTTGTATCTCTCTATCTGGGCATCCATCCATGTACATTACCCACCTATCACGTTCTCGTTCTCACTGGATAACATATCCAAAAAGTTTGACGATCCCATAAAGTGCGCCCAAGAGAGTGCAAACGGCCGACGAAGGACACACACAACTAGCATAAACTGCACATTGGATCTTTAATTGGAAGAACCTTACATGAGTTTTCGATTTCACCAAGAACCCATTACGCTGGTCTCTCCAAATAGACGTCCCATGCCCTGCCCTGCTCTCTGTCGCAGTTAAGGAAAGGGGAAATGAACAAAACGATCCATGAAACCAGTCATATCATTCCAAATGTACAACTTTCCCACCGAAATAAGTTTGTTCCCAAACAGATCCAATTCCAAGCCAGAACTTCAACCTCATCTAATCAACGCCTCACCACAATAAGTCTCGTCTTAGAGTCTCCAAGGGTCTCGCTTTTATTTCCAAAACGGCGTCTTATTGCTTTCTCCCTCATTGAAACTACATTGCCAAACAGAGGGGAGGGACCAAACAAACCACCAACCTTAGTTCACGACCAAGGCACAGAGAGCAGTAGAAGGCCATCACAAAGCGTCCTCCTATCCAATTTACGATAAATTAATATTTAGCTGGCAAATGGTCGTGAGGTCATTCATTGAACAATGCTTTTTTACCCAGTTCTAATCTCCGGATAACTGTGTAGAGAAGTTCACCACTTTATTCGATATATTTGAACCAACGCAAATAGTGGAAATCATCACCTTTTAATAAGTGTATCTGTGTATCTGTCTGACACACAACAACTTTGTCTACAGCTTTACCAATAATGGACAATGTCCTGACAACGTAGTTCTACACAACAACAAATCGATACAATTACGAGTTTTAGTGTTTCTATGTATCTGTAGGTAGATCATAACTTTGTCAACACAGCGGCCGTGACCGTGACAACACATCTACCCGATAGACGATGTGTGTCCATCAATTGCAAAGATGTAATGTAAGGCCTATTTTCAGATGTCAAGGCAGGCGAAAGTCAATTATTGAACTTTTGAACATGCATTGAATAAAATAGGAGTTTCCGATTCGGCAAATTCAATTCAATACGCAGGTAGCATCAGTAGCACTGATTCCGGGGCCTACCTTGTCAACAAAATACTCGTGAATTTGTCTACAGGCTTGCTCTTGGTTTGTTTGGCATGTTAAGGACAAGTCTTCAATTAAATGTCCCAACTAGCACTATATTATTTTGCAACTTATTGCAGTGAGTGAGTGCAGAAAGCTCAGTGAGAAGACATTGAGAATTGAGACGATGTCCAGAGTGCGAGGATGAACAAGTGTGAAATGAAAATGGAAGGACAGATCCTTGTTGTAAAGACTTTTCTCACCAAGGACCTTTTCTTGATTCCCACGAGAGAGACAACGAAGGAGTCGGAACAAAGACAAACATGGAGAAAAACTAATTAAATGCCTTCGGTTGGTCAACTCGATTCCACGGAGCGGTAGGTGGATCTGATCATGTAGCTCTTGCTCCTCACTGCCTCCTTCGTGTAGGATTAAATGTTGATTCAGTTTCTCCAATCAAATTAAAACTACTTACCAGGAAAACAAGGCAAGGCATAACCGTTCGTATACAAGACACACTAGACCTTGGGAATTTTAGTACGCTTGCTGTTAATTGGCACTACTTTTTAAAAATGCATGAGGTTTCCAGGAAATTTCAAGGAGTCTTCAGTCTTCATCATTAAATATATATGTATTTTGACAACAAAAGCAGGTCGGAGATCGCAGATCACAAACTAAACTTTAATGAATGCACTCACATCCTTCATCTGATTAGCAAACAGGTAAATAATCTCTTCACGTAAAGTTTCATTATACAATATCAGGGCGAAGTGCCCGATTCATGACTACATGCCAGCGACAGCGACTTTGAAGTTATTCGAATCCAAGGTAGTTCAGCTCCAATTCCAAGAAGACTGCCTAAGTTTCGCAATAGGTTTCACTCAAGAATACTAGAATTCATAATGTGTATTAATGAGCCCTCCAAAGTTTTGGCGAAGTTTAAGTTTAAGAGTTAATATGAATAATGGGAGAGCGAATGAAAATAAATGATACTGAGTTCACTTGTCGTAGCATTAAGCTTAGTTACATTTTAGCCTACTCCCGCGGCAAAGAGAAGCCGAATAATTCTGTCGAGAGTAGGGATTGCACAGGAGATGGAACAAGATTGACAATGAAAAATGGAATGAAAGATGCCAGCATCATGTAGGATCAAGAAATTGAACATTGTAAGTATTCGTTTTATGTTCTCATTACACAGAACTTCGATCTTCCAATGTCCAGAAATTGAACACCAATGCACTGGGCAAGTTTAGAAATGGAGCTCGAAAGTTACAACGCACTTATCTTTTCGGAGAAACAAAAACCAATTGTGGTATGCTTTTAAATTGTACCTAATACTGGCGTCAAATGTGAAACATAAGTGAAATCTATTTTACACTGTGCAATTTTCAAAACTAAAAACTTATCTCATAGTTTTCCATTCTCCAGACCATTTTACCCGTTAATAGTGGAGTGCTCTGTGCTAAATTAGAATGAAAAGAAAAGAGAAGCACTCCCACGGACACGCCCTGCCATATGGAACCGACACGGAGCACATTGTCAGATCACTTTGAAGTATCAAAGTAGAAGCCAATTTTTGACTTGATGTCTACTAGAATATTGCGTCCACAATCCACAACTTTATTACTTGGAATACAAAACGCCTCAAATGGAGAACAATGAGGAAAGTAGTTAACTTTCTCCGCCCATAACGCATTGACTTGACTTTCACCAAGCACCAACCAAAGCAATATGCAAGCAGTCCTAAAGCTAACCATAAGTTCGTTTAATACTTAATGAAATGACACATCAACATTCATTCAGAATTTAAATAGGAATCGGAGCACAAAATAAAATGTAAATTTCAATTTGGCAAAACTTGTTTCTTTCAATCAATACGTAAAGCAGAGCATGCAGCGGAAGGATTAAACAGGAGCATTAGTTTTGGTCATTTGACCATACGCTCATTCTATTGTACAATTGCAAATTGCAACATCCCCAACAAAATATGCAAACTACCAGAAAGTGGATGAAAGCTAACCAAACGAGTAAAAGAGACTTGACTCAAGTTTCGCTATGCTACTCTATAGTTAATGAGCGAGGCATTATAAATGAATTAGGCGGCGGTGGTGGTAGCAAAGGGAAGGTTCTCTTCTTTCTTGGACGCAGAAGAGAATGGCAGGATTCTCTCATTTGTCCTCTAATGGTTCAAGAAAGAACCCAAATTATACGCACTGCAGAAATATCAGAAACTTTGTTATCGTGTCGATTACTCGTTACCACCATGCCCGCCTCCTTCCAAATCGCCACGATGCTCTCAATCTTAATTGGCCAATTTGGATTGAAACTCTTCACGTGGTGGGTGGTATGGTAATACACATCGTTCAGTCGTAATCAGAACAAGAAGGTGGTGGTAAAGGCTTCAATTCGCTGGGAAGTGTAAATAAAGTTAATTTCCGCAAGTCACTGTCTGTCCTTGTCCTTGTGAATATTATTAGAGCAGACTTCTTCTATATACTAAAGCTATATATATACTTGATATGTCGAAAACGTCGATTTTCCATTCCAAGCATCTGCCATCTGCATCATTATCGTGCTCAAGAGACCACAATTCATTGAGCACAGAAATCACTCGTTTCAGGCATAAACTAGTGGCAATGATTGGGGCTCACAGTTCACAGTAAGTAACCGTAGTCATGTACTTAACGGAAACTTTTAGCGCTACGGAAAAGAAGAGAGAAAAATACCTGAATCGGTTCAAAACAATTTTCTTTTCGCGTGCAACAAAAGTCTTGCATTTTTCTACTTCAAAGAACTACCTACTCAGCTGAACTGGGGAAAAAGTTGTCGAATTTTTTTTGCATCTCTACTCGACAACAGGAGAACTAGAACCCGAACCACGAATCACGTTCCATCCATAATTTTGCAACGGATGCAAAGCAAGAAGCTCCTATCGGCCTGGAATTCTGGAACTGTAGTTCCATCTAATGCAGTTGCAAATGCAAATGGAACATTAAGTAT
Organism: Ceratophysella granulata; assembly: GCA_034694905.1. Lineage (NCBI taxonomy): Eukaryota > Metazoa > Arthropoda > Collembola > Poduromorpha > Hypogastruridae > Ceratophysella > Ceratophysella granulata. The sequence goes on along the minus strand of JAQFYU010000147.1, from coordinate 18,732 downwards.
CAGAAATCACAAGTAGCTAACCTAACTTCCAATACCGTCTGTATTGTATCAGCTACCCACACAAACTGAAACCAACACTTGAGCTCATTTCGAGTCTTCAAGTCTATACAAGTATTTGAATAGAATGGGGAAAGAAAATATTATGGTTGCTGGCAAAATACAGTCCATTTGAATTTGAATTCCTCTCACCTGTCTGTCCCTGTTACATTTGCAATTATATAGAAGGAATGTCTCAAGTGTTTTGTTTGTCCAATCTATTAAATTAACCTAATTCGTTTGCTTTGCAACTTATGTATCCGTTCAGTTGAGAGAGAACTTGCAACAACACAAAAAGTATACATGCGATATAGAATTTAGGCATTGGTGGCGATGGCGAGCAGAAACCCTAGACCATGATTGGAAATGTAGGTAGAAACTCGGCGAATGCCAAAATATGGAATAGTGGCATAATTCCTGGGCCAGAACGGGAATGGTAGGAAGAGGAAGGGAAGTGAAAGGAGGCCGGTGGAGGAAAGTGCTGAGCGGCCTGAAGCATTGTAGTCGAATGAAGGTTCTGAGGGCACACTGGAATGTATTATGCTGCTGCATTATGAGAAAGCTGTTCCTGTAGACCTACCTACCTCGATATCAGCATTATATTATTATGATATGATATTACCATCATAGATACTTTGGAAGAAGGAGAAGAAGGAGATTTGACGTGGTTTCATCGTATCAGAAGGAAGGAAGACGGAAGGAAGGATGTCGAGAGCCGGAGAAAGTGCAAGCCAAATAACCCTATTTGAACTAAACTCGGGCTGGGATAGACGTCTAGGCTCAGACATTATCATATAAACCAAGGAACCTAATATCATAATTCAAATATTCATGGAACGTAGTGGTGCCAAAGGGCAAGGCTGCTGAAAAAGTTCATTAAAAGTTTCCAGCCGAGGCAAATCTCAAACCGCTCTAATGAAAACAAAAATTAATAGCAAATTTTTGAAATATTTAATACACTCCGCACAACTTGGAGCAGAATTCCCTCATTCCCTTCCACTTGCTGCTCACGATTCACGGTCCTTCATTATTTCAGCTGCCAATATGCCAGGACAGAATTTATATTATGTCCTAGTCAATCCAGAACACATCAAATCAATCTGATGCGGATTCATGCATGCTAGCCAGCCTTGAGGCGAACACGAGGTCTGAATTGGAGAATATGGTTGCGCTCTTATTGGTGGTTAGCATATAGCACTCAAACGAGACAGTCCAGAGGCTGAATTCTAGCACAATGTCCGTGCTGCATGAATGTGAGAATGATCAAACCCAGTGGAACATACACATGTTATAATTAAGGAATATTAATTGTGCCCCTAGAGCTCTCCAATTCATTTGGCCACATTAGACGCACATCCACTCTCCACTTCTGCAGGATCAACTGTCATCCGGGCAGAATGAGGCTGGGAACGAGGAAGTGTTTTCACTTCTGTTCACAAGGAAAACATTGGAGGAGTTCCAACAATTTCGGGAATTAATAGCGCTTCAGGAACGGATCTAAAACAGTGGATTGTCACACTCTGTGAATATTGAGTGTGGCGACGAGTGAAGAGGAGCACCGTGGGTCAGAACAGACCTTTGTCATTTCCTCCTACACCAGTGCGAAACTCATATTTCCACAGGGACGACAAAGGTTTCCAGTGGTACGAGGGTTGTTTCAGTCATTTGGACCCAATTTTTGATAGGCTGTTAAACTGGCAAAAATTAATGTACTGTGTTGGGTTAAATCTTTCCTTATGCGTAAATCAGTGACTAATTACAGAAAAATAGTGGTTAATAGTTTAAATATGCCTTCAACAGACATTATTTTGGTTTATGTGCCAATCTGGTAAAACATATTTTTTCTGTCTCTGCGTCAGAGTGTCAAAGCACGAAACTTGGTCACTCGTCTATTGAAAATGCACAAGGACAGGTTTGCATCGCCATCAAACATGCGTTTAAGTCTATGGAATACTTCTGACGGAATTTGACAACTTTCTTCAAAATTAGAATTTGTGCTTGAATTTTCTGAATTCTATTTCATTGCTACTTACTTGAAGTCTGAATAAAAACTGTGAACTTTGATAATTTTTATTCACATCTTTGCTGCAAAGTAACCTATAGCTATTACCCTACCTGTTTTGAAAGCTTCAGCCCAATTCATTCATTTTCGTTTGTTTACAGCTTATCAAAAATCAGTCAAAATTCGTGAAACAACCCTCGTACATGGTACGTGCAGTGGTACCAGGCACATTTCACTACAGCTACTGCCCATTTGCCAAGTAGCATGATGCTCGCCATTGATGAAGGAATCCTCTTCCGTGTGAACTCTGTCAGGAAGAGGCAAAAGTAAAGGGAACTAATGCTATTTGCTATTATTACTACATACACACTTATCTGCTGGGATGCACACTTTGCAATTTGGAACCTTCCCTTGCCAACTGAGCCTCCACTCACTCTTCCCACTCCAACTTGTTCCTCTTCTCTCTGTGTCCTCATTTCACTACCCTCCCGCTCCACACTCATCTCAGTTTACTGGACCTCTTCCCTCTTTTTTTTGCACATTTCCCATTACCCGTGACATTTCAAAAGGCTCTTGTCTTGTCTTGACTCAAAGTACCGAAACCGATGCGAATATAATTCACTTCCTTACGCTCTAAGCGATAACGCACTCCAAAATAGAGCATGTAATCTACTCACCAGATAAGATGAACTAGGCATCGCCTCCCCAACTACAGATGAACATTACCACGAAGGAAAGGAAAGAGTAAACAAATGCCTAATTCCTTGCATACTTTAATGTTTTATCAGACTAAACCGGCAGTCACTGCAGGCAGAAATTTAAATGTGTTCAAAATGACATGCCAGACATTCCACTTGTCTGTAGGGATGCATATAATTCAGCAGTACGTTCAAACGGTGTGTTGTGCGCGAATATTGGGAGTAAAACACCAAGCTATAGTTAGTGTGTCATTGGTTATGTGAATTGCTAAGTGCAAGTCAAAACGGATTAAAGTAGCGTAGTAGCTTTTCATTTATACAAACCATTCGCTTAAAATACAAGTATGTATTCGCAGAAAAAAAAACCCACAAAAGCCAAACTGGCAGGAGAAAGTCCGTGCAACCTCGTTTTGCATTAACTTCATAAAATTAAGTTAACATATTTAGCAAGAACAAAACAATTACGAAAAAATTGCCCGTTACAAGGGTATCCAGACACATAGATATAGTTAAGTAAGTATATGAAGGGGCAGTTGCTGTGGCTCATCAAGAAAAAAAATCAATTTGGAACAGGGCTGGCACATTTACAATTATTGATTTATGACAACCGCTGCACGGGTACTCAGTCATTGCCATACATACACTCACTCAACACTCGTCAAGCTAAGTACAGTGACGTCGTGACGTGTGCTCTTGTTCTGATATGAAACTAACATAATTTCATTATATAGAGCTAATATGAAATTGTGAATTTCCCACACAATGCACAAAGCAGATAGTGTCAGAGAGGAAGAGTGAAAGTTCCGAATATTCCGTCTACATTTTGAGCCATAACCAAACCACATGTACTCGACACCGAGACTCGAGGTTTCCTGGCGATGAAGAGATATTTTCAGCATATGCATCCATCCAGAGCCTCAGCTTCACTAACAGATATACTAATATAGAGAACATCCAGGAAATAATAACGCTTTCTGTCCTCATTCTCTGCCATATAATGCAAAGCAATGTCTGCTGTCTGATGTGACTTCTCAGAATCAGAAAGACTGGTTTGGTTTATTAAATCTGACAATGGCAGAGCACGTCAACGTCATTCACCGAACTTTCACCATTTCATTCCTGATCAAGATTTGATAATATGCAGAAAAAAAAATATTAGTGTGCACAATATAATCCTATCAACATGAACCAATCAAGCATTACATTTTCTAGCATGGACGTAACGCAAACTACGAAGCGTTTTGAATCTGCGCGCCTCGCGTTCAGATTGCCCTTCGACTTTGGTGTCAGAAATGCAATATTTTCGTACTAAAAATTACGTTCGATTTCAGTGGCTATCGAACTGAAATACATTGTTAACGTTCCCTTCCCAAGAACAATCCAGAAGCGGTTTTCCTGTACGCAAATCATTGTGGACAAAAGAAGGCATGTAAGGAAACCAAATCTCTCGACCACGAAAACGACCTTTCAACACAATTGAATTTATTGAGCCAGTGAATCCATAGGCCTCGAGGCGAAAAGACTTCCAAAGTAGGATGGAGATGTGCAAGTCCTGAATTCCTAATTCTACATCTGGAGGCAGGAAGAAATAGAACCCAGCAGGAGTAAGTAAACAAATAGACGGGGAAGAGCACTTGAAATAGAAAAACAATTCCTCACGTTCTCTGCCATTAGGTTAAAGAACCCCGCTAATTCAATCCACTTTTCCACTCGCTTGCAATAATAATTCAATCTAATTGACCCAAATATTCCCAGGAGTACCTACCTAGGACAGTTGATAGTTTATTACGTTTTTCAATTTTTGAGGCAGCCTCGTATAAGTCAATGTCAGCGAAAAAAAATATTTTTATGGCTTTCTATAATTTATCACCACCCGCAGTATTTATATACAGGCAGGCAGGCAGGAGGATAATACGAGGGACAGGCTCCAGACTTTAATTTTCCATCCGAATGATTTTCTTATTTCATTCCGTGAGAAATATGATGCTTCTCGCCAAACCCAGCAGAATGATGTTCCACTACATCCTACAATCCCCTTCTGCCCATATCGTCTCGGTTGGATCTTTACTACTCGGGCCTGATTAGTGCCGAGGTAGAAGAAACCCTCCATATTCCAAATTGAAAAATGACAGATCACCATTATGTATTAGAAACCTGAATAAATGAAATTAGATATGGGCTCTTTAGTCCTAGCCAGGCTATACGCACGTGCTCCGATATGTGTAATATGGTTGAGCCCATCCACTATCTACACAGAATTATTCCCCCCATTACCGAATGGAAGTAAGGAAAGAAAGAAAGAAAGTTATCTTTTCATGAAACGTAAGGAGAGTGGAGGAAGTGAAAGTGAAGTCGTCAGTGAAAGTACGTAATGTCTAGGTAGGAAGGGTAGGGTTCTGTCTGCCGCCTAGTGCGTGGAGGTGGCAGAGGGATGTCTCACAACTTGGCAGTCAGTGGAATGATGGATGAACTCTTGGATGAGTCTAATGAAAAGCTTCACGATTCCTGACTTCGACAAATGATTATTCCCTCTTATTTCTCCTACTTTTCCCCCAATGGGCCGCCCATTATTTACCAAACTCTTCTACAAACGACCAAGGGCTTTTCACTACTTTGAGTTTTGACAAAAACAGTAGAAATTATGTTATCTGGTCGCAATTAAACTTTTTGACAGAAAAACCAGTTAACACAAACATATATATGAAACTTCAGTGTAAAACGTAGAGGTTACGCCTAAACTATTGTTGTCCCACTTCATGTTTTGTTAAAATAGGAAGACTACGAGGGAATAAGAGTAAACTAATCTATAGGAAGAGACGAGGATCCATTACTCTTCATAAGTACGTACTTCTGAAGGTGTTATTCCAGCACTCCACCTCAGTATCACACATTTGAAACGCCTACATTGGAAATTGTAAGTGTCAACTGGCTCATTGTTCAATTTATGCCCGCATTAAATTCTACATCTTTGCCAAATCACGGCTGCTTTGTCCTTTTCCTAAGCCACATCATACATAAGGACTCGGCCGGAGCTGTAAAACCAAGAGCAACTACACTTCACACACACCAGACTTTATGTACCAAACGTGTGGAGAATCTAAGGCCAGAGATACAGTGGATTATCTTCTTCAACCCGAGGCTAATCGCATTGTCATGCTAAATGAAGTTCCAAACACTCTTTCCTTTTCGTTAGCCGTGTTTTTGTTCCTCTTACTTTTCGCAGCTGCTTTATGTTTGGTGGGCTTCAAATGCTCATCACATGACCTCGCTACTTAACTTTTTAGGGGAAATAGGTTTACTGGTGGAAATAGACTCAATTCAAACATTGCTTTGATTTTGTAAAATATTAACTAACATCCTGGAACGTTCGATATTATCACTGATTTCGGTAAGTAACATGTTTTCCGCTGCATAAATAAGTATTTACTAATTCCAGAATTAGCCTATACTTACCATTTTCGGTCACATTCTTTAATTAATTCGCTTCATCGTGATCATCAAACACAAAACAGAAATCCTCACGTTGAAAAACACTTACTAAGTACACACGAGTATTTAAAGCCAACAATTGGCATTACCGAATACTGGAGCATGCAAAAGTGAATTTTTGCCGGAGTTAATATGCGCCTGACTAGTCTGACTATCGTCTGAATTTATGTGTGTTTTTGGAACATTCCGTAGTGATAGCCGGACTGAAGTGTCGTAGGTAAGTATATTCATATAACTTGCTCTACCTGTTATTCATATTCCTAGCTTATTTGTCCCATTTGAATTCTACAAACGTACCTAAAATCTCCTGTCATCTCATACTCCGAATCTTTCCCACACATTTGATAGAAGCTTCTCCGTACACCAGAGTGGTGGAAAACACGAATTTCCTTTCTCGACTTAATATTCATTCCAGTTTTTCTTTAATATAAATTTTTTATATGATGAGAATTGAGAATGGCGAGTTCAGTGATGGTACAGAGATCAAGGCTTGAATTTGTAAAGAACCGATTACTTATGCTAATCAATTGTACATTGTACGGTTCATCATGACGTTTAACGTTCAGTTATGAAATTAAGTTGTGGAAGGTGGGAGGTGAGAATTATGATTGCGAAGTCCGGATTTTAAGAAAAATTTCTGCAAAGGAATGCAGAAGGCTATGAGTTCAAAGTTGAGCTGTGCAATGTGCAAGTCAAATGCTATCTCTTGATCAGAGTAGCTCAATTGAAATTGTACAGATAAACATCTTTGCTTTTCATTAATTTCTCGTTTCGAATAGTACAAAGTGTGATGAATGTAGGCATTTGGGCATTATGGTATTGAACCCAATTGTCTACAACGGATTGAAGCAAGATGCATGAGGTAAAGGACGACGAGATGTGGTTGTTGATGATATAAAATCAGAATTCGAGGACAATGGAACTGTCAGGAATGATCAAAGGAGCGCAGGATTTTCTTCAAAATCGCATGACGAAACTAGTTGGCAATGCTTTTTCATTTCTTCATAATTATAGGTAAAGTAAGTTAAGTATCTATCAAAGTGACAAGTGATAGGTGACCAAACTTTGTAAGATCTAACCAGAAAATTATTATGACACCCCTGAATCGTATGCAAAATCTAATCACAAGATTCAAAAGTTACAGAATATATGAAAATTGCAACCAGCTATAGTTTGGACAAAAATTGTTCAAGGTCAGATATCTCGCCCACAAGTGGTTTATCTCCTTTGTCTGAAGTTTAAATAGTTTATTGAAGTAAGGTGTAAGGTTAACAAAGTCAATGCATAGTGCAGTGCCCCCAGCCCAGACAGGCCTTACTGAATATTAATTAAATAGCTCATCTACTCGAGCAATACGCGACAATTCACACTTCGTCCAATGAACTTCAGTGCAATATTCAATTAGTCTTCAATGAGGAACGGCAACCACTGCAACTGGATTCTACTGGAACTGAAACTGACAATTAAACGAAAGAACAACGGTGCGAGTATTAAAGATACCGTACCACAAAGGAATCATGATTTGGTGATTTCTGCGTTAACCGTACTCAGGATATATTGTACGTACTTTCTGCGCGTAGAGTACAGCTCGACAATGGTTCACATATCGCATTGCACTTTATAAGCGAATGACAGGAACAACGACCAAAAAAGTACGGACACTATATCCAATCCATGATGAGAAGAGTGACTCAAACGAAATTCTGTTCTTTGTACTTGGTTTTAGGTAATTCTAAAAGCAAAGAAATTAGACTCAATGGAACCACGATGGTCCGTGGATCCATCCTCCGTAAAATGACACAGTGAAAACTACCACCACATCACCACCCTGGCATTGTCCTCGGCTGCTGCCTTCAACGAGTGTGAACGAGGCACTACTGACACTAGAAACCACAATTCATCCCGTCCCGTCGTCGTTCAGCGTCACTCATGCTTGGAAATTTCTGCTGCAGTAGTGTTCAGTGAGAGGGATGATCTACTTGAATTTTTTATAGAACAACTCAGCGCAGCAACCTTTGAATTAATACTGATTCCTGATTTTTCATGCGTCGAATCGAACATCAAAATAAAAACACGATTATTTACTAGATGTAAGTACTTAGTGGTTAGTGAATAAATTTAAGATTCTTCTACAGATGGATTCAAGCATTCGGGTAGAAGATACTTGGCAGACGCAAGAATTGAAACTATTACTGTAGACTACTACCCTTGATTTGATATAATCCTATCATGCCAGGAAGGTTCAGAGTTCGGTTAGAGAAGGATCTACCTAATACCTAATACCAAAACTGTAATATCACATTCCACGAAATCCTGTATTCATTTCAACTGATTCAAAGCTTCGTCTCAAATCCCTTTTAACCGAGAAGGAATTCAAACTATTCTTCTCTCCAAGCTTCCGTGGTTTCTCCAAGAAATCCTGCATAATATTTCAGCCAAAATACTCGAATTCTTTTGAACATTTCCCGCAGTAAATACATGACAGCGACAGCAGTAAGTACAAATTACAAGCGGATATTGGAAGGGTTGTGTTTGAAAATACCTCCAGGATTCGATATCAGATTCTACTGTTTGTTCTTCTTCATTCCATTATAAGGCTTTTACAGTGTCCGCAATAAACAGCTTTCGTATCGAAGAAAATCAGCAGGAGAAGGCAGCGTTGCATTTGCCACACCACAAGTTCTGGGATCAGCTTCAGATACGGGATGAACTGCACCTACGCGTGTTAACTACAAATTGTAGTAGTAGCCAATCCCTCCGGTTCAGGTTTATGAATTCAAACCATTCCCATTTCAACAGTATTTATTATTATGTGGGCTACCAGGTTAGGTATGTACTTGCTCGGGTGTTAGTGAAGAAAGCCACTTTGCACCAGCTTCACGGAGAGGGTGAGGGGTGACTTGGGCTATTGAAATATATTATGTTCCCGAATTGACCAAAACTACATTCCTTATTTCATCTAGCTGAAGAGCTAAAGACGAAGCCATGATATTACAGTAATGGTGAAAGTCTCTGTCGGAGCGGGTCTTAGTGGGCTCATCACCAGGGCCTCCCCATTGCCAGAAGGCACTAAGGCAGCCGTGTCGTTTTGTATGACCCGCTGAATGAACTCGGCGTCGACATTTGTACGGATTCGAAGGATGGTATGTGCAAGATAAACTGCTGGAATCAATTCATTTGGAACTTTATAAAAAGGCAATGTTCTCTAGATAGGAATGCGGACATCGACCGACGAGAATAGTGATGGGAGCTAGGAGCTCACAGAATGAGTTTCATTTTTCATTACTTACCATATCTTCAACTACGTTCGGCTGCTGGATTTTCAGTTCCAAGGAGACAGTTTCATCTCATTGAATTTTAAATCAACACATAGCTAACGTTAGTCTCAATGAAATGGCCTCAAAATTGGTATTCGTATCAAATCAGCATTCCAAGCTACAAGTCTTATCAACAGAGCAGTATTTGACTATCCTTGACCATTTTCTACGAGGAATGCCTATCGTATTTATGTAGCATCGATTGATTGCACCAGAAAGCTTAAATCCAGCACATTGTAGACGTGTGTCTCTGCAATGCGTTCCAGTAACCCACAAGTAATTTCGGTTTTGTTGTATTCATATTGACCATAGCCTTATCAACATATAACAGTATTCTGATTGAACAGTAGTGATATAATACAAATTCGGAATGCTATAGTGCATAATTGTATTTGTTATTTATAGACAAATGGAGTTATTTACGCCCTTTGCCTGTCTCCACACAACAGCTCCATCTGAACGTTAGCGCAAAGAGAAAGTTGCTTTGTTGAAGTAGTAAAGTAGAAAATGGAGTTGAAAAGGAAAGGATGAATCGCAGAGGGACCATTCTAGTGCAACAGACAAATTGCCACTTAGTAAAGATGGTTTTCTATTCTGTTATTCCGCTTCCTTCACCCAAGTTTATATAATAACATTATCTATATGTTCCAGAACTATCTCACTATCCGTCCTTACGCGAATTACTTCAGAGGAAAACTAAACTAGTCTAACGTGCTCTCACTTACTTTCCGCAATGCTCCCCGTTCAGCGCAAAGTGGCTCTCTTTAAGTCTAAGAGCATAACCAGCTTATGGAGAAAGCAAGGTTTAAAAATCAGTTCTTTGGAGTTATTGGCTGCGTTGTTCGTCTGATAAATGATGAAAGTTGATGTTGCAAAATAAATACAGCATGCTTAGCTTTTGCTAAGCTGGTGGTAGTAGGCATAGTTAATCCAATATGTCATGACAGGATTAATCCTATTATTATTTATACTACGGAAATTATATTTACTCAGAAAGTAGTAGCAACAAATAGGCCAAGCCAAACCTAGTCTGCCTGCCCTCCGGATCAAGATTTGTGCACCTAATGAAATAGATACTTCAACTTCAACCTCAGACCAGATTTCGATATACTCCTCGTTCCCCATGGTACACTCACTACCAAACCAATATCCGTGGCATCCAAGAACGAAAGGAAGACCTAATGAATACAGAAAAAGGTTTGTAAATGAATTTGGCACTTACCCAGGGCAAACCCATCCTTAGTCCACTGTGCTTTCCCCGCCTGATTCTCAATCTCACATCGAAGAATTGCCGTGTCACCCATCTTCACTTCAACATCTTCTGGTTTCCTTCGAAACGACTGCTGCTGACCAAAGGTTCCTGTAAACAAATGAAAAATACGAGGTTAATTTAATAGTGGATATACTTACGATAATATAGACAAAGTATCTGACAATGTTCAATATTTTTCTTCATTTGAATACAAACAAATTAATTCTACGCAATCATTGCAATTTACGGAATCTACATATAGCCATTGAACTGGTGGAAATAGGTATGACTTCTGCTCGGAGCAATCTGACCTCTGACCTGCAGCAAAAATACTCAGTCTGCATGTAGTGAATTCCGCCAGCGCATTTCGCTTTATTTCAGTCTACTAAAAGTAAAGGCTCAAAGCTCAACTTCCATTCGACTGTTTGGAATGAAATTCAGAGCTGAAAATTAGGAAGGCCAGAAGCCATTGTAATTAGAACACAAACTCAACGTCTCTTCCAAGCCCTCTGGTTTTTCTCAGATTCAGTAGGTGAAGCCTGAAACTTGAAGAGGAAGTCAAGTCGTATAGATAATTATCATTATAATAGGACAGTGAATAATTGGTTATGCGGGAGCGGGTGAAATAACCACAAGTCTTAATTAACGACGTATTCTCAAGAGGAACCACAACTTTCCATTTAACTTCATTCTGTTTGATTCAGGTCGACAAGGCCAAAGTTAATCTGTCCTCTTGACTTGACACCCTCATATTATGGAACGAATCAGGTTCCACCAACCAACACCACCAGCCTCCATCTCCATCCTCCATACTCCAAATACTCCTCACATTGTGCACCGAGGAACTTCTCCCACTTCATGGAACAACTTCAATCAACTGTGAGAGGAAGTTCCGACTTACACCAGACCTGTCCCTGCTGATTTACAATGAGATGCTGTCTCATATCTCATTTCTGAGAGAATTGCATAATTACAAAGTAGATCTACAAACAGAAGTTTGACGACATTCAGTGCATATGTATACTAGACATGTGCAATCCATTGCAAAACTTTCAATAAAATTCGACGGATCAGCCCGACTCACAGTGAGTGTATCCTAAGCGGATTGGATGAGGGGAAGGTGCTGGAGCACAACAAACCTTAGAATAAGATCTTCCGCTTAAGATTCCACAATAGAGGCAATTACTGTCATGCATGAACGTGTAGGCCGTGAGTAGATATGTGGCATAACAGATTCTTAGCGGATTTGAATAGGCGGATTAGGTTTCGACTGAGGAAATTCGGCCGAGGACAGCAATTTATTTGTTGAGATCGATCAAAACGATCAGGAAGAAATACATACAAGTTGAGCAGAAGTCCCCTGTGTATCCCACCTCTCGTCCCTTATACCTTCGAATTTGAACACACCACTGCGTGAAACTACTTTTAAAATCTAGGGAAAAGGAAGCAAAATGTAAATTAGACTAGAGCCGAGTTGGAGCTCCTGGTTTGTGTGAAAACCACTTCAACTGAACCAGATAGGAGATAGTGAAAGCCGTCAAACGCACGTGAGGAGCCATACATATCGTTCACTTCTCTTCTCCACTCGTCCCTCCAATGGAAATTCCAAGGCAATCCAAAATGCATTGGAAGGAGAAGAGCCATCAAGTTCTACACTAGTCCTATTGCTAATACCCTCTTCAAATCTCATCAGTCATAGACATGTTCCATGCATATTTTAGACCGACCACCAGACCAGTTTAAAATTCAAAACAAGAATCCGAGCGGATTTCCAGGGATTCGAGTGAACTAAATATGGTTCTTCGCAAGAAGAAGGGTGAGAGAAAGCTGGATTGATGGGCAGGCGAGAGGCTGAGTGAGTGCGGGAGACTAACAGGAGAATCAAGTAATGCAACAGGGGAAAAATTAGGTCTGGGTGGACGGGTATTAGTGTGAAGTGAATGTGGTATTGGAGGAGAAGAGCGTGTCGCCAAGGAAAGGAGAAAGCCACTTTTCTCCACTGAAGTGAAAATCCCAACACGTACATAGTTCCACTTGGTCCTTCCCAACTGTCTGTCTCCGTCCGCGAGAGCAATACTGCGGATGGAATAATATCCTTTTTCTGGAACAGGACGAAGGTGGTATGGTGGTGGGCTGGCTGGAAGCTCAACTTCCTCGTCCTCGTTCCGGTCATGTTGGACAAACATTCTGAAAAGACATTCGGATACACCGGGCTTCCTACCGAGTTCTTCTTTATGTGAACAAAGAGTCTTCAATACAATACATTACATGGAGTACGCGTCGTAATGGTATGCGGCAATGTACAGATAGAGACAGGGAGAAAGTAGGAGTGCAATAAAAGCAGCAGGCATCTCATTCTTCAAGAGTGCAAGAAAATCCGCTCAAGTCATTTGCCACTTGTCACTACGGATTGTCTTAACATTTACACACACTGACTCAACCAAATCATTGACTTCCTCCCAGAAGAAAGCCGAGACGAGGGAGGTCAGAGGACCAAATCCTGATTTATTATTTGAGAGCATACCTTCTACCCTAAGGAATCTCAATTTACTCAACAGAATATTTAAATGATTCTCTGCCCAGGCCAAATCTACTTACTACTCGATGCGGGCTCCACATCAAAGTGGTTTAGCCAGGCCAGGACGAGCTCAGAATTATATTTTATAGTCCTATTAAACTACCAACAGACACAGAAGCCGAATTAAACTCGGAACACACAAAAGTCCAAGAACGTTAAATCAAACCCATACGTCAAATTCCCGTTGATTTCTACCACAAAAACCAGACATTAACCAACTTTTGATTATGAAATGCTGAGATACATTGACATGGATTCTAAATTGAGAGTGCCAGCTGGTACTCTACTCTACCATATCATAACATTATTTGTGATACTAAAATATTTCTTGTTGTCATATTCCCTCCTCTCATATTCATATTCATATAAGGCCTAGAGCTATTATCGTTTCATATAAGCCGAGTGAAAATCAACGGCTTTTCAAGCCATGGACCGCTCGTTCTCGTCAAATCCTCTTGCCATCATCTGTACTTTGTGGTTTCCCAGCATAAAACAGCTTTGTGTAACATAAAGGGTTCTGGCATTAACCACCTCTACGCATAGCATGTCGTCTCCTCCCCGAGTCCTCATCCTAACATCATAAACCCACCAGGTGCTTAGTAATACTATGTCCCTGTTTGTCAAGTACAACTCCAAAGTTTCTTGGACGCTTTAGCTAGCCCAATAACATTTGAATGTTGACAATCTGTTCCAGTTTAATGGGACGAATCCACTCATTCAAACATGGTGCCTGACTCAGTGCAGGACATTACAATTTCAAAGTTCTTAGCTTTCCAGGCGATTATTACGGTGCGTTCGCTAGTTCTTAGTTACAGTTCGACCACGCTTTATCATTCGAGTTGGGACTAGGAAGTAGAAATAAGCTCAAATGCATTTTGTGAATTAGGATGAGACAATAAAAGGAAGAACCGCTGAAACACACACTTGACTCTGAGACTGAGACAGAAAAGATAACTGAACAATATTGAATTTTCATACATGCCCAAGCTCACACGAATTCTCGCATTAGGGTCCATGTTGTTCCATGTATACCAGACCAGGTATATGCCAAACATTTTCCACTGTCTGAAAATCTGCTCCTAACGAGTTGAATAATTAGAAAATAATTGGATCTCAGGAAATCCATTAAAGTGTGCAAGAAAAGCACCCATCAGAGGAAAGAGCAAAAGTTTTGAGAACAAAACCGCTAATTTTTTTTATGAAGTTTTCCAAGGAGAAAACAAAAACATCCATCATATTCGTGTCAAATAGGCCAACTTAAAAAAGCTTTCGGATCTACGGTTTGATCGAAAGCACAGTCGGTATATTTTGACTGCTTACTTGATTCTTAAATATACCGAATTTATAAGTGGTAAAGTAGAGCACAATTTTGAATGGTAAAACGCCGCCTTCATCTTTCATATTTCCCGAACTTCCTTACAACAGATAGAAGGTATGGTAAGGCATACGTATATTAATGTACATTTAAGATGAACGACGAGCATTTTCTAAATTGCCAAGCTACGAAACAGAAGTTTTGTCTTTACGACAAAAGAAGACAGTTGTCATCAACAAATAGATTGTGCTAAATGGATCCCAATACTTTCGACGTTGGGAGAAAGCACAGTCGTATTATTATTTATCCCCGTCGTCCAGGAAGCACTGCCCATCACATCACCTAAATGTGGCGGCAGCAACGGACTGAATCAACGGAATAGCCTTACATTTAACATGGGCTGGTAGTCAGGTCAGTAAGTACTGCTTTATCCGCCTCTTGCCAAATGTCACTCACGTGTTTCTTTGGTCTCACATCTTACATTCTCATAACTTATACTTATTGAACTTCAATCATTTGCCTGAGTCGCCTTTTCCTTTCATCTTCCTTCCTTTTTCTTGGCACTAATGGCTAAAAGACCAAGTCCATTCCCTTCAATCTATGAGAATGGTGACGTTGACAGTTGCCCTAGGAGCTTCATCTTCACGGTAGATCTGTCTAACTGACACAACGAATGTGAACGACTTACAGAAAAGAAAAAGGTCAGACAAATCTGAACTCTGTTCACAATCTGGAGATCATAGACAGAAAATCCGATTTCTACCGGACAGACACAGACATGTCGGACTCTGATTTCTGGAAGTATATTCTACTTCCACCGATTTCATCAATTACGGATAAATTTGGTATTAAGCGATTGCGAATACAACCGGATCTCATAGCTCGAGCTTTGCCTTTCAAGCCTTTAGGCCTGAGACGGTGAATCTTGCATGTGTTGGAGCAAATATAGAAAATTGGTTAGTTTGCATACTAGCCGGCTAATATGGAAATTTAACTTTAGAGATAGTTAATCATGCATGTTAACATTCATATCAAATAATAGAAATTAACTGTTTCTTACTTAAACTTGTTTAAAATAATATAAATTACACAGAAACACAATTAACCTAGATATAAGGATAGAATTAGCTGTGCCTGTAACCTTATATCCAGATAAATTGTGTTTCAGTGAAACTGATTTCATTTTATTTTAATGACAACATTAGAAAGAGGGTCAAATTTCGAGTAAGAAACGGTTAATTTCAAATATTTGATATGAATGCTAACATGCGTAACTAAACGTTCTTAGTTATTTGTTCATATTAGCCGGTTAATATGCTAACTAACCAATTACCATAAGTTTCAACGTACTTATATACTATCAACATTCATGTGTGTACCATTTTTACGATTTTTCCAATCTTGTTGAAGTTGAAAGGGCATGCTCAAAAGAAGTCACTTGTCACATAGCGCATAACTGCAGTCTGAGCTGATTTCCATGAAGTATGACATATGCAAAAACAAGATTTAGATTTCGGCTAGTTCCAAGTACTTATACGGTTTTTAGTAAGAGAAAGCCAAACAAATTGGAGTATTGTGAACCTGAGCTGGGCTTGTCTGTCGTAAAATAAAATTCGATATGTGAGGGTCATTTTATTTGGGATGGGTCTTAAGCAAGTCAGCGCTTTATCATAAAACTGAGATATTTTCCTTGGAACAGAGATAGGAGAACTGTGAGATGACTCTCTCACAAAAGGCCGAGCGGAATGGTATTTCTAATAGCTAAAAGGATGACAATCTCAGTTCCATAAAAGCAAACGCATTTTTCTCATGATAAGGTTCTCTGGAGCTTATTCTTGATATCCAATTTTAACTCAGAGTTGTATTACCCATTGAGCGGACTTGGGTTTCATGCACGATGGTCTGGATCCGTTCCTTCCTTCGTCCCGCTTAGCTTACTTTGTCTTACGCCCTACCATCCTTCTTAGATACTTAGCTAAATCTCATCCAAGCCCTTTCCCACTTTCTCCCTCCCAGTCTCAAATGGTCCACCCTGGTCCTTTCTCTCAGTCTGTTATTAGACGGACTGAGAATCATGAGAGATGTCAGAATAATATTGGGAGAAAGTCAAAAGGATCAAAGTCTTGAACTGGAGTGGAAGGAGGCATAAGACACGTCCATGTGTGAGTAAATGTGAATATATTCCTTTATCGAGAGGCAAGAGTCTCCCCAGTGCTCAATAGCAATTACTCTCCTAGCTCACCTTCCGCGAAATTGGTTGACCGACCCCACCTACAATCCTCAATCTCCCTTTGAGCCTCCTCCGCCAGACTCATGGATCATTCATGAGAATCCCTTTAATATAAAACTTCCTGCTTCCACTACCGCCCTCCGTCTTCTGCTCGATTCAATATTCCAGAAAACCCAGGTCGAAATCAAACACTCATTCTCCGACTAGAAACAATATTCCTTCCAACCACTGCCACAACCATATGTCTTCTTCAGGTCCTCCTCACTATTGTCTTAGTATGATATGCCTCACTTCCTGATCCGAGTCCAGGCAGACCCAGCTCCTATCTCTCAAATCCTGTACCATTCCAAAATCGTATTCTCGAACAAAACTCACACTTTATCATAAAGGCAATCCAGATCCAATTCAAATCCTCATATACATGTATAACTCGGAATGTGATCTGTGTACAGAGTGTATACTTGGTTTACTTCCACAGCATAGCCCTTCTCCACTTCAAATGAAAATTTCATGCGTCCTTATGAAACGAAAGGAAGGGCGTGGGCACCACCTCTCTCTCTCTTCAACCCTTCCTAAGCCTTACCTCAATCTTCCTGTCAATAGTCGAATTTCATTAAAAAGTGAGAACAGGAATTGTGAAGGCTGAATTAGAATTTCAACATTGATTAGCCACACGCCACTTAAAAGATCTGATTTCGTCAGACATACTTGAAAACTAAGACCTCATCAAATATCGCGTGTTAACTCCTTAATTCAAGGTACTTTGCCAATTAAGTGTTGTTAACGACTGACAACTATTATTATGAAATACTGAGGGTTAATTCGTTAATGCAGTCAATTATCAATTATCTGCACTCCAATCCCTTGTGGATTGAGAAACTAGGCTGAATGACAGGAGAGTGACAAGTAGTGTGCAACACCCAATCCTGAGTTTATGGGTCCTGAAACGGGGCATAAAGTAAACGATGAAATGGGAAAATAAAACGAGTCAGCAAAAGAACTGAGTTTATGCCACAGAGAGAGAGTCCGAATCTGAAGACATACGCCTGGTGAATGTCTTGACTTGCGGCTGGTCAGTCGGTTCGACTCAATGGTCTATTCCCTCCGCATTCTACACACTTGAATGAAAGTGTGAAAAATCAATAGTTGACTGTGGCAGATGGAAAAGAGTTAAGGGCCTCCAGCCAGCCAAAACTCATTTCAGCTTTAGAAAACGATAAAAGTGGAGATCAAACCAAATTTTATCCATATAAAGTGAACGAGAACACTCAGGAAGTGTACTACTGCTGGACAAACGCTTTCTCTCGCAAATACAACCATCAAAGAAATGATTCAATTTCTGATTTCTCTCAGTTCTAACTTCTCTATCCTGGAATTGAACAAGCTGTGCTGCTAAATGCTCAAATACTAATTGTGCTACTTAGCTCACCTGCAAAAAATCAAAAGCTGCGAAATCGTTTACGTTAAATTAAGAATATTCTGTTGTCAACTGGAATTTGTATTTTTCAGTGCGCACATCGTACTTTTAGCGAAAGGTTGGTGACACTAAAATATTTAACAAAAATTTCATCACGCTGTGTATTCATGACAATATTCACACAAAACTCAATGTTGATGTTGATACAAAAATACGCGTATGAATCATGCAGGAAGGCACAAAATTGGCATCAAGACAAAAACTCACTCTAAACAATAAACTATCCACTTTAATAATCACGAGAATACGTCGCTTTCTCCTTCCCTCTGTGTATCTGTCACACAACAACTACTGTCAACAGAACTACCAGTGATCAGATCAATGCCATGGCGACAATA
>JAQFYU010000146.1:0-31855 GCA_034694905.1 Ceratophysella granulata | reverse complement strand
TGTCCTGGGGTCCGTCAGTCCAAAGGTCTGCGGTCCGGTCCGGTGGACCAGAGGTCCTAAAGTCCTAATGACCAGACGCCTAGGTGCCAACATAAGGTCCAGTATGCCATTTCTGGTATCCTTTTGGTCCCAAGCTGCCGTCAGGCAGGTTTTTTATCACCAAATTCATGCTTTTCTATCGCTGTATTAAATATTAAGCTATAGAGATCCTTGTGCTTGGAAGGTTTTAAATCTAGAAAATAAAATAGATAAACGACTTCGCTTTAGATATCAAATTCAAAATTGAGGTTAAGGCTCGATAATTCGTTTGAAATTGGCGCCAAGTCTTGTCTTGCGTGCCCAGTGCCCAGGAATGCTGATGCTCGATGGGGTCAACGCATGTTCAATATGTCATTAAAATGCATGGACAATTAATATTAAATATACATGGATTATGTTAAAATATTGACGCCATCTCCTGTCAATGAAATCTTCTACGTCCGGACGTTTGCTTTGACGCATCGGGTATAGGTTCGCCCATGCACATGAGCACAACTGCATGGCGCTATTTTTAAGTCAATGGAAGAACCTTAAGCATGGTAATTTACTTTTACGAAAGATTATATTTGACGTTAACCGCCAAATTATTTCGAACCAATGTGCAGAGTTCGACTGATGTCAGGAAGCTTCTCTTGAAATAGGAAACTAAAACCTGACCCCTTTTTAGTGAAAACGTGACCATATGGATTCTCTGGAAGCCAGCTCGCTTACAAGGTCATGAGGAGGTCAGGCACTTTTGTAAATGTTGACATGTGTTGGAAAATAACGAGTCACTTGATAGTCTCTCGAACAACCCACGCAGACAAAAATAAATGAGTGAAATAACAACATGCAGGCGGATATCATTAAAAAGTCAGCAGACCGCTAACGTGGCGAATGAGCTAATAAAGCTTAGTCGTTTTCGTTGTACAGGGCTGTTCGCTATGATTTGGCCAAGGTTTTGGGTCATTGCAAGAATTTGGGAATCGAAGGTTACAGTTGCTCAAAGTCGTGCCATTTTGAGGATTAGCTTTTCAAATCGTGTCAAATTAAAAAAAAACACTGGATTTAAATTTCATCTGTTTCAAGTTTTGACTTTTCAATTTTGTCGACTGATTTTTTAAAATATGTTTCATGTTATCGCTGATTCGAGTGGCATGTCAAATCCCCTACTTCAAGCTTGAGCATTTACAGCTACTTTTGCGGCATATGTACTTCTCGCATTATTTCAATAAGCTAAATTCATGGCCAGTTCGGCATGGGCCGCCTTGTACTCCGAGAAAGCAAACAGATTGGAAACTATGTGTCTTAACGCTCAGAAATGAATTAAGGAGAACCACGTTTTCGAGTCGACACTGATATTAATAATAATTTTATTTTTATTTTGGCCCAAACAGACATATCACTATCTGGTCAAAAAACCGGCGGACGAGCCAAGTGTGCCTGCACATGTGGCAAGGAAGACACAGGAATTTCTAAATTTATCCTCAACCGGCTCTTGGCGTGACTCGGATCCAGATCATATTGCTGCTGAGCGACCAGAAAATATTAATCGGGGTCGAAGGCGTAGCTCGCTCTATCACTGAGCATCATGCGTGAACACGGAGCCGAATTCAAACGAGGCCTCAGGGACGCTCTGACCCAAACTACCCATATTACATGAAAAATACGTACGAACGTGACGAAATATCAATCGGGTCAACTTTTTATCAATATAAAAAATTATGATGCGTTTCTCACTTTAAAACTCTCATCACTTCATATGTCCATATCTGAATTATTTGGATTAAATTAAAAGCTTACGGTGATGTCTTTATTTTGGGACTTGGTGCCAAATTGAAAATGTTATTAATTTGCTATGTTACAGATGTTCCGTATTTTACTTCGTGATCCGGTTGGCAAGTATGGCAAACCCCAAAGTTTAAGGCAAATCACAAAATTGGCGATATCATGTTTTAACAAAAATAGGGTACAACTTATAATTGCTCGTAGAATTTTTCTAAAGTGTTAAACCATTTTAAAATCTAGCTAGTGCAGCTCCCCTCAAAAAAAGGTTTTGAGCAATTTAATATTAGAATTCGCAAAAGATACTGGTAATTGTTATTTTGAATTGACAAAAACACGCTTTTTGGCAAAATATTTATAGATGGTGTAAATGCACAGGATTTTTGACTGAATGGTTTTCTAAACATGCATCTGCAATGGACCCGAAGGTGGCCTCAACAGCGATTAACATTTTCTTTCCAATCGGCCCGCGTGAAAACTATCAACTTTTAATTGCAGATACCTGATATTATTTAAATTACATACTATAAAGAATGAAATGCAGAATTTTTTTTCAGTTCCAATGGAAAACTTTAATTTAATTTAGAGCCCCTTGCCACATTTTCAATGGGAATTTCTTGAGCAAAATTTTGATTGGAACTAAATTAGCAATAGTTAGGATTTCTAAGCCTTATTGTGAGAAAAGCGTAAAACTTGGCGTTTGATTTGATACCAATGCAGTATTACATTTAATGATTCTTTAAATTGTTGACCGTTATTGCCTATGATCATAATGTATGTAATCTAAAGTATTATAATCTAAAGATGCAGAATTAAAACTAAGAATAACTAACAGTATTAAAGTCCCAATTTGTGCCCAACGCCCAACCTCATCAGTATCACTGCTCGAAAATACTTCAAATTGAATAAATCTAGATTTTTGTATTCTAAATAGTTGTTCAATTTTTAATTAATTTATTTTTCAAATTCCAGTTCAAACCCAGCACACTTCATTTCCTGCACAAAAGAAGGTCTAATAATTTCAGTGGCACTCAAAGTTCCAAACTGGACCAAAACAGAGGTTTTTGATTTGTTGAACCAGTTCTTAGCTTCCGTTGTGTTTTCAAGTCGAAGATAGCAAGTTGCAATAGTCAGAGCACAGCTAACTGCTAGGAGTGAGAATTGGGCGGAAATGTTGCATAATTGAGAAACTCGTTCCAATGCTTCAGCCGATTCAGCGTATTTGCCCCTTTCGTAGAAACTGAGTCCAAGTAGAATCAAAGGTTGAACTAGGAATATATTGAGGTCGGGGTTATGCGGTCGCAAAGCTTCAAAATCGTCAATGTATTCTTGAATGACTTCCGGATCAGCTGAGACTTCGTCTTGAAAATCTTCCAGCAGAATGTCACGTTTACGACGGATGGTCTGACCTTCAGCCTTTTCAATTGAGCAAAGGGCACAGGAACATTGAAACTCGTGTTTCAAGTAGAATTTTCGACGAAGACTTGAGCTTTGATTCGGATCCACGTAGCTTATCAGGATTTCTTCATCCTGTCAATATCAACGTTAATTCACTTTAGCGCGATTTCTCATCGATGGGTGACAATGAAATGCCGGATAGCTTGAACCAAGGAAGCAGGATTGCGCAGATTCTGACCGGAGGTGCAATTGTTGGTCAAAACCGAGACATTTCAAGGTTGTTCCGCATTCAAGCATTCGATTTTCATGTAAATTATACGAATACAACATTTAACTTTTGATAGTTTACTAAAAAGCGATCAATGCAAAACACGATTTTAGCCATTTTTTGACAATATACTGTTTTTTGTTTACCTACTTCAAACATTTGACCATAAAGACGATTTGTTAATGTATTTTGTATCAATAATTTTACAATCTTTTTTAATTTAACAGAAACAATACAAAGTCGAATATCAATCGCATAGCATATATTTTAATTTAACAATAAATGGACCTAAAAACAAAAGGTATAAAACTAATATAATTAAAAACAGTGCTAAATTATTTGAGATTTGCATTCTTGAGGATTCCTGACCTTCAACCCAAATAACATGTGGCCGTATGCCGTATCGATAGGGTTAGAAGGTAAATCTACTTTTATTATTTAAAATAAGGTATGCGCGTCATGGCGCCAAATTCAGAATATATCCTTTTAAATGACCATTTCTGAATGTATTTATTTAGGCTGTGTTATAGAATTGGTTGGATATTTATTTATTTAGAGCCATTATTTGGGCGGTTGGAAGTTCCGTTCCAACTGCTTACTTAGGGTAACACAGCCTAAATAAATGTACCTAAATACAGTAATGTTCATTTAAGGGCAAAATGTATATTCCGAATTTGGCGCCATGTACGCGCATACTTTCGTTTAACGGTAAATTAAGCTTATCGATATCGATGTTCTTTTGGTTGAAGGTCAGCAGGAATATACATAGAATATACTGAAGAATGCAAATCTCAAATAGTTTAGCGCTGTTTTTAATTATGTAATTTTCTACCTTTTGTTTTTAGTTCCATTTATTTTACTAACTAGAAAATATTATTATGCATTTGATATCCGATTTTGTATTTTCGGTCTGGTTTTTCAGAAATGCTTCTAATTTGAATGTAATTTTAAATCAAAGTACACAACACATAGAAATACGCGTCGTAAATTACATATTTAGAAAAGATATTTTAAAAGAAAGTCGTGATGAATCGATAAATGAAGTAATTCTGAAATATTTATACTGTAGAACGATTAACTGAAAGGTTGAACAAAAAAAATCGATTTTGAGGATATTTGGAAAATGTTAAATGAAATGTTGCGTTGCGAATCTGGAAAGCGGTCAACCGACCAAAATTTGAAAAGCATTTCGTCATCAAATCAGAAATAGCTCTAATGGAATTGGGAATGGTTGTGTTTGCCAATTGACATGCCTTCAATATCCTCTTCGTAGCCCTGATGAACATGAAGTCCTGGATAACAGTCCAGTGAGCATTTGATCCAGAACAGTCGTGATTAAGAAAAGAGGGCAGAAACCAGAGTCCATACGAACTTCCTTGTGTCTCCGTCTGAAAAGAACTTTCGAATCCGTTCAAGGCACAAATCCTTTCAATTATTTCCATGTCAATTGTACCAATTGCTTCTTGTGCTTCCTGAGGCTCCATCACGCCCAGTTTGGGTCCAGCGTGTAATTGGTAAACTAATTTCGATGCGTCAGTGTTCCTCTGAAGGAGTTCTGCCACTGCAGTTCTTAATGATGCCAATTTCCGTACATCTCGTATCAGTTTAGAAGAATTAGCATCATTGGAATTTGGATAAACTATGACCAAGGCCTTGGATACAATGAGAAGCTGTCCTGGTGAAATATTCTGAGTTGCAATCACACCTCGTCCTCTTCCTGCTAAATGACGGATTTCAACATGTCCGACGTATTCGGGCATTTCCATTGGATCACCTGGTTTCAGACGTAGAATTTTAGCCATATTGTAAACTTCCGCCGTTGGCTGCTTGGACGTTCCGTTCCAACTGCTTAATTCGGGTAACACTGCCTAAATATACAGAAATGGTCATTTAAGGGGATATTTATATTTTGAATTTGGCGCCATGTCCGCGCATACTTTTATTGAACGGTAGTTTGACATTGTCGATAGGCCATGTTACTTTTGGTTGAAGGTCAGGAATTCTAAAAAATGTAAATCTGAAATAATTAACTAAACGCGCTGTACATATCCCATTTCTTTTTATTTAAAAGAATATACCCTTTCAAATCAGCCCAAAAGACCAACGATATGACCAGCAGTTTGACAGAGGGTGGTCAATTCTCCTATGGCACCTTTAAAATATTAGAAGGTTCTTTAGCGATTTAATTACAATCCCGTGGCAAGCAGTAGAAAATTATCTACATTTTACAAAAATCAAAAAGTTCCAAATCATAAAATTAAACTCTCAATTATGCAAAACTAAACGCTGTAATTAGTATTTAATATAACCATATATGTGCAAATGCATAAAGCAATAGCTTACCTGACGCATATCAATTTTGTAGAATCCGCAAGGACGTGAGAAGAAACACTTTTGACTCATTTGAAACGCTTGTTACACTTAACCTAATTCCTTAAGGCCGTTCAAGTGCTAATAATTTGTTGTGACTTTTGACCAATATTGGTCACCACGGTTAACGTAACGGGAATTGTGAAAGCACTACGAAGCCTGGTATTGTATTTGTATCTGAGCCCATTGTAATTTTGCATCACATCCTTTGCGTACATATGCATGTTTTGTAAACAGACACACATTTTAGTATACAGATAGTACGAGGAGCAGTCCGTTTGAGCTTGAGCTCTTGGCACTATTGCTCTTAATCCTTCTGCTCTTCTTATGTGCAAAAAGTTCGTATGGCGTTGTTAAGAGGAGTTTGGCATTCGGTCGGGGTCGGGCGGTACATAGGGCAATAGGCAAAGAACGTAGTAGACTCTGGAGTTGTGCCAATGCCAACCCAGCCCAAAGCCCAACTCGCTCGATACCAAAGTCTGCTGAGCAATTCGCACATGTACATATATTGAGATGACTCAAAAGTGTATGTACGATGTACGGTTGCTATATGCCAAACACGGAATTTTGCACTCTTTTTCTCCGTGACGGAAACGTTTCTCCTTCACTTTATTTCCAGCAGCACTCTCTGCTCCACCTGGCCCTTCTGCTGCTCCTCCTGGAAGAATGAAACTTTTCACCTATTTCCTTGGCAGACAAAATAGTGAAATAGTCAAGGGTCTTGTCCTCACTGCAGAATTATCACCTAGTAAATCATCAAGGAGATACTCAGCTTCTGCCCTCACACCAAGCGTTGTTACTCCAACTACACCGAGCAGGTAAACTTGGATCACAATTAAATACAAAGAATTTAATACGCAAATACTCAAAGGCGATCGTAACTTTTGGGATGACCATCGAAATTAATTTGGAATTCTAAAAAGGGTATATTACACTTTTGCGACAAATAATTCTAACTGATCAATTCTATGATTTCAGCGACGGCCCAGTATTTTGGTCAGAACGGCTCCTTCACACGGTTCAACTTGGAAATATTTATGATGACTGCAAAACTTTTGTGGATCAGCCCCTGCGCTACCCACCGGCCGAAATCGAGAGCAATTTTGCCATTTTTATGGCAGCACATGAGGATAAACCCAACCAGGATCAGTTGAGAGAATTTGTCAATGAGAACTTCTTGGAGCACGGTAAATACAATCTCATCTATGTATGTACATATCTATGTATGTAGGTATCGTTTTTGTTACATTTGTGGTATCATTTGAATTCCGACGTTGTTGGCGTTTAATTTGACATGAATTGTTTGAAACTGCTTTAATTTTGTTCTTTCATATGAAAATGTTTTGAATTGGTTGCGTTATATCTCAAGAAACCAAATTTCGCCGAAACCTAAGCTTTTAAAGTCGTTTGAATATTTGAATTCGGTGCTGCAAATAGCGTGAGAAATAGCAACTACAAGTTAGCCCACAAATGAAGCAATGTTGGGAAGCATTGGTTTTTATGTATGTTCTGGATGAAGGTTTTAATCACTGCTGAGTCCTCAAGCGGGCCCATTGCAGACTGAAGCATTGGTTTAGAAAAATAATTCATTCAGATTCAAAAAGAATTTATAATTTTAACAATCAATCTTTAAAACTAATACGAAGAAACAAGTTTGCCGCTAACGAGCTAAATCATCATAAATCCAATATTCGTATGATAAAACAATTTGTTTTAAAATTTTGTTACCAGGCAATGAGCTGGAGAACTGGATTCCGACAGACTACGTAGAAGAACCCACATTTTTGACACAGATTCTGGACAAAAGTTACCGTAACTTTGCCAAGAGCGTTCATGAAATTTGGAAAACATTGGGTCGCAAAATCTCTACGGCTGTCCGCGATAATCAGGATCAACACTCGCTTCTCTACGTTCCCAATCCATTCATCATTCCAGGAGGTCGATTTCGTGAGTACTACTACTGGGACTCGTACTGGATTCAGAAAGGATTACTAGTTTCGGACATGGCAAACACAGTCCGAGGCATGATCAGCAATTTCCTGGATTTGGTGAACAGACTAGGCTATGTACCAAATGGCGGACGAACTTATTACAACAGAACTCAGCCGCCACTTCTCATTCCAATGTTTCAAAACTACTTGGAAGCTACGTCGGACATTCAATTTCTCAAGGAGAGCTTGCCAATGCTGGAAAAAGAATTTCAATTCTGGATTCGTGAAAGAATGGTCAATGTAGAAGTAGACGGGGTCACATACAGCCTCGCACGTTATAATAGTGCTGCAAAATATCCCAGGCCAGAGTCATATCGGTAAGCTACTTCGTAAAGATTTCTTGCAAAATGAAATACTTAAGCTGAATTATAATAACTTTTCTATTTTATTGCAGGGAAGACTACTTGCTTGGGTCAAAGCTTCAAACTAATTCGGAGAGAGAGGAACTTTATGCAAATCTGCATTCAGGTGCTGAATCCGGTTGGGATTTCTCATCTCGTTGGTATACTTCCGACAGGAAATCAGGTATTTCTCAAATATAATGTTTTATTCAAATTAATTTAACTGAATTTAATTCTTAATTTTTCAATTCCGTCAGGCACGCTCGTCGACATTAAAACCAGTCAAATTATACCAGTGGACTTGAATGGATTCCTGTACTTGAATGCAAAGTTGCTATCTCAGTTTTACACAATGGTAAGGATTACTAAACTCTAGAAATTACGTAAAAATTCCAGAAATTAAACATATTTTGAATCTGGATAGGTTGACAAACCCGAGGAAGCGGAGAAATACAAAGAAATCGCAAAAAACCTTAAAACAGCAATCAACGCTGTTCTGTGGAACGAGGAATTTGGTAGTTGGTTCGATTATGATCTCAAAACGGGATGTATTAATCCAGATTTCTATCCCACAACAATTGTACCGCTCTGGGCTGGAATCGCTAAGCCAGGGGACGAGCGACATCAGCGCGTTACGAACTATCTCAAGTCAATGAAGATCTTTGACTTTCCTGGTGGAGTACCGACATCTCTTCAAGAATCAGGTGAGTAGATTCCTTGTCCATCAATCAGATCAATTAATCAATAATAGTTTCCACTTTTAATTCAAGTCTTAAATTCTAATCTTCAGGTGAACAATGGAACTTTCCAAACGCCTGGTCTCCGCTCCAATCACTCCTGGTCGACGGTTTGGAAGCAGGAGATGCTGAATCTAAAGAACTGGCGTTCCAGCTGGCACAGAAGTGGCTAGCAAGTAATTACAAAGGTTTTACCGAATCCAATTCAATGTTTGAGAAGTATAACGTCACTGCACCAGGAGCATTTGGAAGCGGCGGAGAATATATTGTTCAATCGGGATTTGGCTGGACTAACGGAGTCGCACTTGATTTCCTCGCTCGATATGGTCAACGCATCCGTCTCTCCGCTTCTGGCTAGTCACTCTGTTTATGTTTTGTGATAAATATACCCACTGATGTATAATTAAAACAGAATCTCTTCACTTTGAGTCGCTTTCAATTATGTAACAATATTTATTTATGGGGATGTTAAGTTAAGTATGTGTATTACGTCACGTCCTATTATTCCTTGTCGCCTCTCAACTCAATCCGATTGTTTGAAGCAATAAACGCATATCCGGACTTTTTTAATTATGGCATTTCAGTGGTTTATGCTTTCAGAAACTCTCTTCTTCCTTTTTCCATCCCAACTGTTATTTTTCATGCCAAAAATTTATGTACAGATATATTTTAGCTTCAGGAATGATTGAAATCTTTTTGAATGTAAATGAAGCTAAAAATAGATCCTGGTTGTAATGTAACTGTTCCAGGCCATTTCCAGGCATTAGTCAAAATCTTCCTGATTTGGGCTTTACTGATAGGTTAGTACATTTTACAGGCAATGTAAATGCATGGGTCGTTGCCACTGACATGCCAAGCTTATGCGCTTCATAAAAAATACCTACATTTGATAAGGAAACGTTGACCTAGAATTAAAAAATAGGTATGTGAATGTGAAACCTGCACACAGTGTCGTGTTGGCTTAACTGGTCGTAATTTACTAACGTACTCGTATAACGGTTCATTCAACTGAGAGCAGCAGTTGTAAACACAGCTCTAAAGTAACGGACATATTAGAATTGTCTTCGTCAAGGGCTCATGTCACGGAGTTAATTATACCAAAGTGTAACTGTTGAGTGAAAGTTTAAATACCAAAGGTCATATCAGGTGGGACTGGGTCAAAAAAGCAACACCAAACAGTTTGAGTTTCATTTCAAGAAATCCCTCAACGTCAAATACTCATAATGTCAAGTTCGGATTCCGACGCAGGCGAGGAGGGTAGGCCCAGTTCATCTTCACTCACCTCAGTCACCTCAATCTCTTCATCAGTGGAGAGCATTGATCCCGCCGAGGAGGATGCTCGGTTAGATCGACCCGAATTGGGATTCGATAATCTGCAACGGCAACAGCAAGCCCAAACCGCAGGAGGAAACCCTGGTCCGTCAGCCCAAGCCATGGGTGGAATCCCTGGTCCGTCAGCTCAGGCCATCCGTCAAATCCCTGGTCCATCATCCCAAGTCGCGAGAGCAGTCGGTGGTCCGCCGGCACAAGTCATGGAGGATTTCGATCATCGATTCGCGGAACTCCTGCAGGGTTTTGGTGCTCAGGCAATTCAAGTCAAAGAGGCAGCGGGGGGTGATTTGGAAATGGCGGCGGGCGACGAAGAGATGGCTGAACCGGAAGCAGAAGACAACGAACAGCAGAACGCTGCAGGAAATCAGGACGCGGAAGATGATGACGAAGGAATGGGCGACCTCGACGCGGATGATGACGAAGGCATGGGCGGTGGTGGTGGTGGTGGTCCGAATCCAGATGACGACGAGGGTATGGGTGAACCAGAACCGGAACAAGATGAAGGTATGGATGATCCAGAAGTGGAAGAAGAGGAGGACGTGGGTAACGCGGAACCAGAAGGTGACGAAGGGATGGAAGATCAGGATGGAGATGACGAAATGGGTGATGCGGAAGCAGAAGATAAGGACGGCCCAGGTGCGGGTGATCCGGATGCTGAGGATCAGGATGGTATGGGTCATCAAGAGCAACTACAACTTTGGGACATTATCGAAAACTGGGATTCGGAATCGAAAAAAGGCGAGGAAGACGATGAGGAGATATCGGAAGACGAGGATGGAATCTGCAAAGCACAATTATCCTGTGGTCCTTTTCATAAATGTCAGAAAACCAAATATCATCGTGAGAGATGCGGACTCGGAAATTGTCCCTACGTCCGAAGATACGATCGAAAATGTGGCCATTCTGTAAGTTACAAGTAATTTCAATTATTTTACTATCGTTGTTCAGAATTAGGCAAATTGTATATTACAGTCGTGTTTAATCCACATATCCGACTTTGACTCAGGGGTGAGCAGTTTTACATTCTTTTTGTGCACTTCGAACATCGAACTCTGATATTGCGTTCATGTCAGTCAGTTTACAGTTATGGTGATAACGAAAAATCATACGTTATCGGTCCAGCTTGCATTCCTTCCCATCCTAATCCCGAATGTCAAAGTTTCAATCTAAATTCCGACTACTTATTTGCAGAAAGCAAAATATGTTTAAAGATGAACTGATGCTTCGAAACGAATGAGATGACGCAGCGCTTACTGATTTTTGCAATTGATTTTTGTTTTCCAGAGTGTGGAACTTTGTGCCTTGGCTTTAGACTTGCCGACCTGCTGGAGTCCTTGCTATACACTTCGGGATTGTCGACATCGATGCAAACGATCCTGTTTGGGTTGTGATGGGAGGTGCCAATCCTTGAGATGTGACAAATGTCAATGGAAAGATCATTGCGAGGTCAGTCCAAGTCATAAACTTGTATTCCACCACAAGCAAAACCGTTTTCCAATTATACTGAATGTTTACGTGTACTTTTGCTTATTTATTCAAGGATAATAAAATTCCCCTTGACCTGACGGGATACGACAGTGATACTTCGGATGGGTCAGAAGAGAGTGAATATCCCTACATGTGCTTAACTCCATCGGATTGGGAATTTTATAATTCTCGAGAAAATTTAAGTTCTGTCGAATTCGGTGATGAATTTGGAGTTAATTTCGAACCGACAGCGGACTTGATTAGAAACTTGTTTCTTATACCAGAATTTGTTTAAATTCCCTATTTTTTGACTGGAAGCTCAAAAACGTATTTTGTATTCTCGTTAATTAATATTTTAGTTAAATAGCATTCAAATGACAGGAATAATGTCACTCTGGCCAGACATGCGAATACAAGACAGCTACTCGTTTTAAAACTAGTTTGTAAATTTTGCTAAATACCAACTAAGCGTTAGACATGATATCGTGCACTACATAGCACGATATCATTTTTTATGAATATTATGTAAACTCAGCTTACTGTGTAATGCAAATGTTATATTAAAGGCTGGCAATCGACAGCAATTGCAAATACTGTTAATTCGGATCGATGTTTAATGTTTGGTTTTATTTCAATAATACTGAAGGTAGTTCACCATTTTGTTGGAATTCGAAACTGAAACGAGCATTCTACGTCGGTAATTGGTCCATTTTTTACGTTCCACTTATTTTTAGAAAAGCGCTTCAACTTTGTTCACTCAGAATCAGAATGCAATTGCAATGCAACAGTAGTTGTTTTTCAAGGTAGGAATAAAAAGACGTTAATTAAATTATGTAGGTAAATGTCTTATCTTCAAGAATGAATGAAGTCTTTTGAAATGAGAACTTAGGTAAAAAATTATTTACAGAATAATTGGCTTCCGTGCATATGTTAAAATGGAAATCATTGGTACACTGCAATCAGAAATGTGCACTTGACCTTTCTAATTCGAAAAAAATGCACTGAAAGAACACCGACATACCTTGCACAGGTATTGCCAACAAAGGGAAAGGAAATAATGTTTGCTGTAACGTCGGCTACTTGGTCTGGTGGTCGTTTAGTAATTTGTAACAGTTGACAATTCATACGCGGAGCGGTCAGTCAGAAGCAAAGTATCCACAACTCAAGGAAATTGGATTAATCCAGTAAGATCGGGTACAAGGAGCAAGTCAGGTCAGTTCAAGCTCTCAATTCACTGAAGCGTTGACCGTTGAGAAGAACTTGGAGACGCCATCCGCCATCTTGGCATTGCTAACTTTTTCTCTGTTTTTTTAATAGCTTGAAAAAAGGGAGGAAAACAAAGACGCCAACTAAACCGCAAGGAAGCACGTGACACGTGACTGACGATTCCGTACGTCAAGGTCAGATCCTCAAGATGTCCAAATCGGATTCGGATACAGAGAAGCGACCCGACTCCGCAGGTTCAATCCGCACCATCACATCATCCATGTGCAGCACTTCCTCGAGCAGCATTGAAGTTATCACTGACCCGGAACTAGAAGACGACAAGGGAAGTGCGGCGGGTACCAATGAATTGATACCGAAGCTATCACCCATGCGGTCAGCTGCTAATCCAGTAGACGACAAAGGAGGCGCGACGGGTACCAATGAGTTGAAGGAGAAGCTATCATCACCCATGGGATGGGCTAGAGCATCAGACATCAATAGAATCCCGGCGGCTCCTATTGAGATGGTACAGTTGCCACACATGCGGTGGCCTATTCCAAAAAATTATCGTGGAGGCCCATCGTTCGAGGAGGAAATCGATCCGGTAACGGGTAAAAAGATTGTGGTGCATTATCACTACGTTGAACACTGCGATGACCCTATGGAAGACTTTCCAGAAGATTACTTAACAGAACTAAAAAGGCTAAGAGATGCTCCGGACGCGAAAGCTACGGATGGCGGTCATACCATGGTGGAAGAGGACGGATTCATTGTGGTCAAAAATGGAAAAAACGTAAGACGAGTCACATATTTCTGTACCTCATGCGCGTCGTGCTATGAAGCAGGATTTTTATTTTTTATGATTTTTATGTGCACTTTTGTCAATTGATTCAAGGGCAACAAATCGGGCAAGACGGATGATGCCGGCAGCAGTAAAGCCAAATGAAGCGAAATTGACGAAGTTGACCTCTTCGGATTCGGCCTATTTTAATTGTCTTCAAAATGAAAATTGAGTGAAATACAGCGAATAATTGAGGTTAGTTTAACTAAATCCTGGACTTTTTTTTAAACGTAATTCCGATCAAGAAACAAAACTGTTAATTTTAACCATAGAATTTTCAACTGCTCGCATTTTCAGTATGTTGATGTTGAAAGTTGAAACATGCTGCTTAAAGATAAATAGTATGGTTTGAGTTTTATTATATTCTAGAAACTATTTATTCAGTGTTGAAATTATGAAATTTTATTAATACAGGTAAATACAAACTATACTAACTACATGTTCTTTACCATTTTTAATTATTTGTACAAAATGAAAAATCCGTTCTATATGGAATATTTTATTAAAGGCCGACAATTGACATGAACTACTAAATTGTAGTTACTTCGGAACGATGTTCAAGGTTTGCTTTTATTTCGATAGTGCAATGCTGTTTAAAAATTTAGTAAGTAGGTAATTAGAATTTAGTAGAAAGCATTTACAGAAGTAATGAAATAGGTAGACGTGTAATATAGTAGCCGAGTCCGACTGTGCAAAAGGTGAACGCTTCCATTTTCAGTAACCGCCGCCGCCGCCGCCGCCGTATCCGCTACTGCCCCAACCACCACCTAGAATTATATTGCCAATATTTTAAACCTTGAGCATATGAAGTGTGAAGAGAAAGAGACTATTCGTATGCGTATTGCGTATTTATAAAATTTTACCTCCACCTCCGTACCCGATTCCTTTTCCACCGCCATATCCGCCTGAAATTGTTCATTAAAAGGTTTAAACTTGGTACTTAATTATGATACGATGATGCAAAAAGTAAACACTTACCTCCGTAACCACCGGCATATTTTCCATATCCACCTCCACCACTGTAGCCACGCCCACCGCCGCCATAGCCTCCCTTCACTACTTCAACCACTTCGACGACGGCTGAAATATATTTGTCAATATTTGAAACAGAGCATGCATGGATAGTAACAAAGTATTTGTTAATGTTTTAAATTCGTCCGTATTTGTATGGCATATTACTTTTCACACCTTCGTCCGACCAGCCACCCCATCCTCCGCGACCACCGCCGTAACCTACATAGATATAGATGTCGTAAATTCATAGGAAAATCCGTCTTAATGAGCTCGCCTGTATGGCCGGTTTTTCGCTTCGAACGAATATTTTGTTTTGAAATTTTTGTTTGAAAAGACACTTACCACCACCGCCATATCCAGCATCAACGCTGAGAACTAGAGCCAGAACTGCCAGTGCAATGCCCTACAGAAACGAGCAATTTTATAACAGGAATGAAAATGACGTGTATCTGATCAGTATTTTTAACAAAATAGAGTGATCAACGGTCTTTACAGTAGGTACTTACCATAATAAACTTCATATTGACACCGAATTAAATTAATTCAAGTTAAGTAAGCACAGGGTATTTTATTATAGTACTGTGTACAGACAGGACAGCAAGTTGCAAGTTCCACAGAATAAATTGAATGTAAGACGTTTACTGGAATGAGAGTCGAATTTATAGGTAAGATTTGTTCAAAAATCAGTGTACGTAGTTGAGATCGAAGATGCATCTCTCGGGAAATCCACGGGTAATTATAATTTCGTGCTAGTGAAGCATAATACGGTCAAAGCATAAATAATTGAATTCAATCGTAAGGAAAAATGAATAGCTCAATATAATGTGCATTGTGCATATAAGATCCTCAGTTCCAGGTGCTTCTAATGTTGACAGTTTGTCAAGGTTCACGGTCAATTGATATTTGGCTCTAATAAATTCATCGATAGCGATTCCGTGACACTTTCTTATACACGGATTAGATCGATTTCGCTGGAATTCGTTTCTGGAATATATAGCATATCATTCATTTCTTGAGATCTCGACTGGATAAACCACATCCGGTTTCTTCACAATTTTAAGAAAAAGGCATTACGGCGAAGAATACCTAATTATTAGACTGGTGGTGCTCAGGGCTTATGCGATTGAACTTCCTGTCTGTCTGTCCGTCCGTCCTTTTTCCAACTTTAGGAAATCAAAGTGCATCAGCTGTAACAGCTTCGAAAATGCGCTATATCAATGAATCTCGAGTTTGTAATCGAATTTCGAGAATACATATTTATTTACGTATTAATTAAAATCACATGCTATATCTATTTCCACCGCAGAAGCAATTTCTGAACTTATCCCAGCATCCTGGCTTCTCATCCTCTCCATCTTTATCGTTCCAAGTCCATTCTTTCAATTTACTCGAACTATCTTCCAATTCCTTTTCTTTAGTTGAAGCAGTAGTCACAGTCACAGGAGTAGCTGGTGGCACTCGTTTAGGCTGCGGTGGCACAGGCGGAGGTGTCTTTGCTTTTGTAGTTGGCGTTAGGGACGTGGGTGCGGTTCTAGGGACAGGAACTGGTTTCGGAGGAGATTTGCTACCCGGAGGTGCTGGAGCAGTTTTTCTATATTCCGTCTTTTCTGATTTACTTGCCACATCATTTGAATCCACATTATTTAGTCCGTCCTGCATGTCCAGCAAATTGTAATTCAATGCTGGGACATTGTCCATGACTTCCAGCAAAAGTTCTTGAACCTCATCCTCTTCCTTAACTCCTAATCCAATCGTTTCAAACTTGTGGAGAATTTCGAGAGCTGTTTCGAGGAAATGTGTTCCGGATACGAAAACCTTGTTCACTTTGCTTAAATTCCGCTCAATTGCTGGACTATCTTTGCTGTCACTCTGGATCTCGTTTGCTTCTGACAAGCCCGTGTTCACGTCACCCAGGACTTCTTTGAGGGAGTTGATGCTGGCTCTGTAGTTGGCAACGTTGGACAGAAATTCTGGACTTTCAACATTCTTCACCAATTCTGTAATTGAGGTCAACAGCTGACTGCATTTCTTTGTAATGTCTTTTCCATCTGCGATCAGTTCCGTTGCAACCACGGCCAATTTTTTCGATTCGTCCATTACTGAAAATAGAAAGAAAAATTGGGATAAATAGAACTGGCAATTTTGTTTAAATATTACAGATTAAAATATGTAAAAACGGATGTATGTACGAATTCTTACCGATTTTGAACTAATTAAACGTATTAAAAATATAAAATCAAGCCTTCAGCAATGCGGCGTGCTGCACCGAACTGAATTCCAAAAAAATGTGGAAACTAAAGGAACAGGTAATTTAAACCCATGTTATTTATCTGACTGATTTTCATTGACGTGGATGGACAAGTATCAGTGGTTTGCCTGAGCTTCAGATAAGCGCAATCAGGTCTAGGGCTTTACATTGACAAATCGATAGGAGTAACTGGTTCATGTGTCATTCCGGAATTAAACTTGGGCTACACCACTTGAAGAATGATATCAGATATCAATATAATCAATTTTACCGTGACTAATGCAAATGTACTTTAGTTTAGTATTCTACTATCAGTTTGAACTTGTATCCATTTGATTTGTGCTCAAAATGCTGAGAAATCACGTTTCAGGTATGCATTTCCAACGAAATTAGATTTATTTTCTCTACAAACACATTATTATTGACATTATGACAAACTATCTAACAAAGAACAAACGGCAAAGTTCAGATATCAATTGGGAATCACAGATTGATCTCCTAACCTAACAGAAATATGTTAGTCGGGTTTACAATAATTAATTAAATGCAGTAATCTATACTATACGTCATAAATAGATTCACCGAACTATTTTACTATTT
This sequence comes from Ceratophysella granulata, assembly GCA_034694905.1. NCBI lineage: Eukaryota > Metazoa > Arthropoda > Collembola > Poduromorpha > Hypogastruridae > Ceratophysella > Ceratophysella granulata. The sequence goes on along the minus strand of JAQFYU010000146.1, from coordinate 14,239 downwards.
TAGCCTAACGAAGATACCGGATCTGCCTTCATCTCTAAACATTCTCTAAGCATTACACCTGGGTAACACAAGTTCAATTAGTATTCGAACAACATTAATACACCTGAAATTGAGTAGACAGACAAAGTACATTGTCGAAGTCATTTCTGTGCATTGGCATGCAACTCCTGAGGTGACACATGAGTTAAATGAGCTGGAACGTCCTTCTCCTTCAGCTTCATTCAGGAACTTATAAATATATCATGATTTCAAGTATATTCTCTATATATCTTGTGGTGTAGAAATTAGACTCGGGGAATTAGGATTAAAATAACTTTGTTGGTGCGTCAGAGCAGGACGAATGAGATTAGTCGAAGTCTCGAATGGTGTCACGCTTCTTGTCGAGCAGAACCTCTTCGTCATCATCCGTGTCTTCTTCATTGGGATCAAAGATTACCATTTCCTTCAGCGTCTTCTTCTTAGCATGTGGACCACGTTTGTTCAGACCTGCCGTCAAGCCGCTCTCCGTCACACTGAAAAATCAATTAGTACGATAAATACGATAGGTGTATATTTTTTTGCTGAGCTGATTTTCAGCATTTTTGTTGTGGTGCTTACGCAACGTCCATATCTTCATCATCTGAATCATGAGCGAGTCGGAGGTAGGGATTATTCTTGGCTGGTCGAAACTTGTAACCAGTCAGAACAAAAAATATAAACGTGGTCATCTCACGGAACATCTCGTCAAGCCATTCATACTGAAATGGTACTGTGATCTACGAAGAAAGAAAGAAAAAATGAAAGATCGGATATTATATTCTGTGAATTTACGTTTTCTAAATACTTACCCTCAAGAGCATATTCACAATTATTCGTGTGAAGTAAATGTAGCAGACAACAATCATGTAGAAGTGGCGGAAGAGCTTGAGCTTTTTCAGATTCGTTGCAGCTTTTCCGTCTGTCTGTGACGCTTCTTGCAGATGCCGTATTGACCTACAATTAGTAAATAATCGTTTGTGGTAGTACTTCACGCAGCAATTTCTTAAAACGGTTTGGTTTGTGCAGTTTTAAAATACAAAAAAACAATGTATTGTGTATTGAATTGTATATTTTGCAAGGTGTGGGCACGGTAATGTGTTTTGAAATTACATGTAATTAACCGTTTATAATCTTAGTTTCATTAAAATTACACAAATTACTTCTATGCCTTTGCATTTAATTGCAGCATTACAATTTTAAAACTTAATTGTAACACCATAAGGTGCTATTTCCTTCAGTACAAGGTCTTCAAACCACGTAATTTGATTACAGTAATTTCAAATTACATGAAATTTGCCCGCTCTTAAATTTTGAAATGTTTTTACCAGACAACAGGAAAGAGAATAGCGCCACAACAGAGGAGATCCAGAGATATGAAGATTACTTTCCAAGTCGTGTGAATCATTTCTCCTTCTTCTGACTCGTCAATGATGATTTCCGCAACATTTGCCAGCACCTACAACAAATTAAATCCAATTAGCAACGACAACATAAATAAAACAATTCTGCGGATACGTCATAATGCGAAATACTCATTTCAAAGCGAAAGGCCTCTCAATCTGAACCTACCTGGAGCGGAATGACAATCATGAATATTTTCTTGTCCTTGTCTGAGAGGAGATGCTTGACAAAGGCATAGCCCGTTCCAATGAGGAGAATGACAATGAAGAGAAAGGCACCTTTTAGTCTGGAAAGCAGAATAATTAATCACTTTACAGAATTCCAATTCAAAATGATGAATGAGATCAGAGAAAGTCGGAAGAGGGCTTACAAGTGAGTAATGTAGAAGAGCACAGCCCAACCCTCCACGTGAGTTCCCAGGATTTCAATGAAATGGAAATTAATTGCGTGGAACAGAAGTGACAAACTTTTCAAATAGACCAAAGCTCCCATCAAGTAATGGATTTTGAATACAGCCACACCAGTTTCCTTCCTGAAATCACAGAACACGAACTGTCAATGTTTACCTTCTCCAAATTTCGTTGAAGTGGAATCTGGGAATTAGGAATCAAGCACGCAAATCTTCCAAGGAACACTAATTAGGGAAAACTATCAAGATCATCAAGGTTCGAGTTTAAATTTAGGGTTTGGGTTTTAAAAGTTACGTTTGAAAAGGCTTTTTGAGCATAACTTGCTGGCTGGACATGGCCGCTTGCTTGGTCTTACATTGCTTGGAACTCGGTCACTGATCTGGCCTTGCAAGAACCAGACAGCTTCAAAAATGTACTTAAACTCGCTTCACATTTTGCTTTATTGAAACTTATTTTTTGAAATTCTCTTGTACAGGGTTAATATGAAGTGTGTAGTGGTAGTGTCCATTTCAGCACTGATTGATTCTTTTGTTTCAATTTGCAATTCAGCACTGACTGATTTTGTGGTTGAAATTACATTTCAGCACTGGTGCGGTCCAATCTACAACTAGTAGAGCTATTTTCATCCATTTTTCGTTAACGTTTAACAGCATAGAATATTTAACACATTTTTATAGAAATTCTTATAAAAATTGAGCCAATTATAGATAAACCCTCGTTCTTCAGAACCTAAACCACTCTTGACCTGTTTTTTTATATTTGAAAAAGGTGCTACAGGCCTTTCAATTCAATAGAACTCAGACCCACACGATTTCACTAGCATCACGGTGAAGTTTACATTAGAATGAAATGGAGAAGTCTCGCTAAACACAAATAGTGACAGAGGAGATCTACAGTAGCTAATTCGTTGAGCTTTCTCCGAATTGTAAACGTCCGACTAACAAACAGCAAGTCTCACCGACTCTTTCTGAGAATAAAAACCCAGAAACAGGCTGAAATGAAGAAGAGAATAGCCATCATGAAGTAGAGAGCTGGAAGCGGCATTTCTCCGGCTGACAAATAGTTCTTCCCACGATTCTGTTCCACGATCGTCAACTGAAAGGAACAAACGGACCATAAATGGACTATGATTACAGTCTCACTTTCACCACTCAGCCCCATTCGCTTTCACTTTACAAAGAGTTCACTTACGTTGAGATCCACCGTGTCTATTGGCCATTCCTCTCCACAGTGATGAAAGTAGAGATTGTACAGACCCTGACTCTCCTCCGTAGCCACGTAGACAACAAACTGAAAATCAATTTAGCAAGATTTGGAATTAGGTTTGTATTAGAATTTGCACATTTGTGAAAATAGTTCATTAGGTTCGCTCGATGCCCTTTTTGTAAACTACGAAAATCCATCGTATCCGCTCGCGACTGGATGGTGACAGGTGACATGTATGTGACTTTGACACGCAGCAACAGCAAATAGGTTTCAACCTGACCGACAGCAGGGTTAACCTTAAACCCACAACCCACCTGAACAGAATAGGAGAAAGTGCCATCAGGTAATGCCTTCGCGACAAGTGGGTACACGTGACCATGACAGCTGGATTCTGAGCGGAATCTGCCACTCGACTTGTTCGGATCCGCTAAGGTGACATCTGGAGACTCATCCAATTCCAATTCTTTATTCTCATTCGATTTGGACTTCTTCTTCTGCTCTTTCTCATTGTCCGGCTTGACATTCGGCTTCGGATCATCGTCATCATTGCTATCTGCTTTGGGTGATTCCTTGGAAACTCCGATATTTACTGGCAGAGGAGGAACATCTGCTGCGGGAATTACTTCAGCTGGAGCTGCTTTTGTGGAACTGCTCCCTCCTCCCAAATTCGCGTTTGGATCTGTTAAATTATGAAAAAATCAGGCACTTAAAATTGAAGAAAGCACATACAATGAAACTGCATGTCGCTTCGCATTCGTTAGTAGTTTAGATATTGTAAGTATGTCAGCTAAACCGCTTTCGAGCAGCTCTGTTCAACCGTACAACGTATCCTACTTCGTATTGCTATATTTCAGAGGAAAAGAGGGATAATTTATATGTCCTCTGGGCCACTGACGCTACAAGCTACAATCCAATTTAAAATAAGAGAATCTGATAGAAATGCAAGTCAGGCGAATCCCAACCACTTTACTAGTTTCAGGCTGATTCTGTCCCTACAGACTTTAATTCCCGAATTCATCGTCATGCTAAGCTAATTAAAAGACTAGCCGTACGTTAGTCACACAGTACTACACGACAATAGACAATACATAAATTGTGGGGTGTAATCCCTTTGCTCCAGTAACTTCCTTCCCGAATCGAAAGAATTAATGAATATTAATTGCTATACACTGGTATCATTTCTAGACTGTTGAAAAACATGTTTTGTAAAGAGAAGATAGAAACAACATGTTTAAATGATACAAGATACAAAACGCCTCAAACTGGAAATTCAATTTAACGGACACTCTGAACTGAAGGACCTGAGCTGAGCCATATGAAAGAATTTAAGCCGAACAAGCTTTAGAAAATGGGAAACGTTAAAGTTGAACACTGAAGATCAAAGCGTGACAATTTGATCTGCAGTCAAATACACGGGAGCATGTTGCATTGTGATATACTTTCTTCTGAAATGGAAACCTGCCATTTTCAATTGAATCATAAACAACGCGGCTCAGAGCTGAAGGCTAGAAAATAGCACCAAGACGAAAGACGAATCGCGCTTGCCACATTTATAAATGCACAGCGTATGAGAAATATAGGATGAGAAGATTGTGAAACTGTTGCCAGATATCAGCGAAATCCTGAAGTTCCAAGGTTAAGGTTGATCTTTGGTCTGATCTCCCAATGCGCGGACTTTCTCCGTTCACTTTCTCCCATTCATCCGCCTGCCACACGCTGTGCCAGATCCAGGTTCCTAATATGTGTACCAGACAAGGAACCAGGAACAATGGTTATTATGGAATGTGGCATATAAGACGACGGAGGAGAGAGACGGGAGAATTGTAACGGAAGCCAGAGAATCCAAATAAAATAATGTTATTCCATACGACGTCCCATACGAATACGGAGCACGAGAATGGAGTGGCCCTCAAAAATCTTCTGCGTTTTGGCTGAGTTGTGCAAACAAGGATCAAACCTTTCAACAGCAAGACCCGAAAGGGTTCCAAGAATGTGGAGCGAGCAGTGTCATTTACATTTACGACTGGTACTAGATCCTAGATCATGAACATATCAGACCATGATTTTACAATTCAGAATTCAAAAAGCCAAGGCCAAGGCACGAGCATTCTGCCACTACAAGACCAATGATGGGTACATGATTTGCCCTACTGCCCTACACGGCGTTTGTTGCCCTACCGTTCTACAGTCCTATTTCAAATTTTCAGCTTACTGCCTTACAGCCCTTCTGCCCTATTCCAAATTCTTGGCCTTCCGCCCTACCGCCGTATTCCAAATTCTGTCATCATAGCCCTACTGCCCTACTTGGTAAGGCAGCACCGCGAAGTAGGGCGGCCTGATTTGCCCTACCGCCCTATTTAGTAGGTAACTTTCTTAAAATATATTGTTGTTTGTGATGTCCTCTAGTGGGCAAACAATTTGCCCTACTGCCGAACCGCCCTACTCTGCGTTCTCTGCCCTACCGCCACATTCCAAATTCTCAGCCTATTGCTTCACCGCCATTTTGCCCGATTCCAAATTCTTGGCCTACTGCCCTACCGCCCTACTCTTCAGAGCAGCAGCTCGATGTAGGGCACCCTATTTTTGCTCTATTGTCCTACTGAGTAGGGCAACTTGCCCATCTATGGAATAGATACGTATTTATACAGAACTTTCCCCTGTTTCAAATGGACTGCATATGCACCGAATGGATCCTTTAAACGTGTTAATTATCATATTCCGCAGCATAAAATTGGACGTTCTCTCAAATACCAAATTCCAGCTGGAACATACACATACACATACATAGCCTCCAGCACGATATGAACCTATTACGTGAGCAAAGTCGAACCAAAAAATGGCAAAGTTCCAAGAAGCAGAAATCCCTATACATACACACACCCTTCGTATAAGCATATGAGGAGCTAGAAACTAATATTGAACCTGCTTTGCACTCAACTTTACCAAAAACGCTATCTCGCTTTCCCTTTCACACGCTCTACTGATCGACCGTAGGTCCGGGCTTTTTACTCAAAGTAAGTAAGTAATATGGGAATTGGTAAAAAAGGGGGATAACGAGAGCTTAGCTTACACAATAGTTCAACACCCAAATCCGGTTTTACTGTTCTTACTGCTACTGCGAGATTGCTCTATTTCGTGTCAAAGGAATACAAAACAAACCCGTCGTCGTATATAGTGAAAACAGGGTTGTTTGCAGGTTTTAAACATTAAACATTTAAAATCTACATCTATTTTAAGTCTGAATTAAAACCTGAAAATAGTATTACATTTTAAAAATTTAACACTTACAAATTATTAATCCGCCTTAGTAAAGGTTTTCTGGGGAAAAATTGGCATAAAATGCCGCTTTAAAAAATATTTTTGAGCACAAACACGAAAATTCGGATAGAACAAGAAATCAATAGATACATAATTCCACAGAGTTTTGAAATGTACGTATTGGCAAAGATCAAATCTGGGCCAACACGTGCACTACGAAACTCTGTGCATAATTCCATCTAAATACATACGGAGTAACAACAGAAATCGGATTCACAGTATAGCACAGAAATAAAAAATCTTGATATTAACGAAATACTGAATTGCTAAAAGAAATTCGCCAAAAGTGTAAAAAAAACTACAAAACTTTTTTAAATTTTAAAGTGAAATATCAAAAAATATTAAATATTTGCTCCTATTCCGTTGTTTTGTTAAGTTGTACAACTCTCGGTGTGTCGCACTGTGCTGCACATCTCATATCATGTAATTGCTTTGTTATACATATACTCAATCGCAAACTCCCAATACTTGGCAGGGCTGTTAGAGATTGTAATTTGTAAGTGGAAAGGCAATAAAATCCGAAAATTAGGTTTGCCAGTACCAGTGCATTAATCCATACAGAGAGTAACTACTTCGTGTTTATAGCTTTCATGACCGGGGTTCGTGATTGACGGAGGTCATATTTAGGAGAAAGTCGACCGGAGTCACATTGACCCTGTCCGGTCAATTGCTGACTTGACTCAACACCACAGAACATTCAATATTTATGAAATGCAAAGGTAAGCGGGTAAAAATTGACACGAAGTTCGACTTGCTTTTCTCATCTCATTGCATGTCATTCGTCACTCGTCACGAACCATGAAACAATGTTGCACCTTGTACTGTTCGAGCTAGAAGCAATTCAAATTCAGAGAAAGCATTTACAAAATGTGAAAACAAAGGAAACTATTAGTGTGAATTAAGTAAGGGTTTTTGAGAGAATGACTTCTGTATTTTGTTCTGCATAAACGAATTACACACCACGAAGCGTTGGAATTCGTGACGTGACGGCGGATACGGGAGAAGCACTTTGTTCACTCTACCCCGCGCTTAAATTACATTACAGTCCTTGGGGCTCTTCAAAATACGATAGGTACTCTAAACTCAATTTGGGATTGCTTTCATCCATTTTACATTCACCAAGATTCAAATTCTTTGTAAAATCTCGCCAAACAAGAAAAGTGTGCAAATCACACTCGTTCAGTGCAGAAAAAATATTTTCGCCAAGAATCACAAATCAAAAGAGAGACAACGTGTGTATCATAAAATCGTCTTATTTATTAATCATGACATGAATGAACCAATTAACACATACAATTGACTCATAATTGTTTTTCAAAATTCAAAACTAAAATAAAAGTTATCAAAATTCATTTTGGCAGGTTAACGCAACACATCTTTTTCCTACCCATTTTGCTGCAAAATAAATTTCAGCAGCTAAAGCTACTGAGAATTTAATATTCATTTATACCAAACGAGGGTTGTTCCATATGTTTTTCATGATTGACAGTATTAACTCAGATTTGAGTCAAAATTATTAGCTGAACTGAAACTTTTCACCAAAGCCAAGCACACATATACATAGATTTCGCTAATTTAGCTCCTAAATAATAGATAAATAGAAGACTTTTGAGACAACCCTCGCATAGTCCATCCATAGGCATAGCATTTAACTAATTCTACATTTTAGTATCACAATATTACAGCAGGTAGCATTTTACAGGATTAGAACTCGATAAGTACAATATTTGTGGAGACGGAGGAGAAAGTACTCGTTTGAGTTTGTGAAGTGTGGATTTAGTGCTTAGCTTAATCAGTTTAATCAAACAGACACCCACTTCTTTAGCATCTTCCGTCACTCGCAGCCTCGAACCCAGCCGAATAGCATCCAATTCCGAACAACATGGCATTCATCATTCGCTCGTCACTGAGGAGACTCAACAAGTCCCACTTGGACCAAACACTCAAAATAGACTTCATTTTCATGGCAAACAACAATCTGGCCTTGTGTCTGACACTGACACCTCCAACGCCTCCAACTCATTTCCACAAACCACAAACAAGTGCCTTTTTAATTACTCTCACGCATCCATTGGGAAATTGAACTTAAGGCACCTACATGGCACATGGCATGGCACTAGCCATACTTAGCAAAATACACAAACATAGATAAAAATACTTTTTACTGCAAGGTCCGTCCGTCATCAGCTCAAACAACAATTCATTATATTTTAAATGTCCAGGATTCAAATGTTTGACGAAACGGTTAAGGTCTACATTGCACTTGCCATAATTTTCAGCCAAAAATAACTGTAAATGCAAACTCGTTTTATGGTCCGCCGCAATTTTCGTAAATTGGAACCGGGTTCGCACGAACGGGCAAAATTATTAGACACAACAAACAAAAATTCTATTTTTCAATATTTTAGAAATCAAAATCAAGACCAAAATCAAATTTTTTGCTTGGATAAAATCAAAATCAATAAACCATAATAATAAGTCGTAAATTAAAATCGTGAGTTTTACGACTTTTACATTTATGATCATATCATAAATGTTAATTTATATGAAAATCAGGATTTTAGAAATGCAAAATCCTTTTCAAAATTCGACAAAAATCAAGCAGCTTTATAAAAATCAAAATCGCAAATCCAAATCATTTTTAGATATGATGCTTTTAAAATCACTGATTTTCGAAATCAAATGAATTGACCATCGCTGCTTTAGTCCGAGCCTTATTTTGACCTTCGACCTTTGACCTTGTGAAATTCGCGTGGGTCAAAACTATGATTTTCACGACCGCAAATTTCGATTCTTTAAACGGAATTTGTAGATACGTAAAACATCATTTTTACGCTGCACTGTTATACTTACAAGAGCTTGTGTTTATCACCGTTTTACATATGGCAGGTGATCAGCAGTGCATAACTTAGCTTAGAGATAGGTCATGCCATCGCCTAGCCTATATTCCATTCGAAATTGACGTTGAACAATAGCATTTAAATGCGGATAAGAGAATCCCTGCTTAAAAACTGAAATTCTCATTTTAGAACTAAAGCAGACCTTTCACTCCCACTTTCTCCGCCTTTCTCCTGCTTACGGCTTAATGTTTCATGCAATATGTACCTTCACCCAGTCTTTTTCAAATGTCAAATCCATTTTCTCCCATTTTTCCTTATTTCCTTGGCGAATCCAAATTGAAAGACGGAATCTGGATAATAAGACGTTAGATGCTGAAAGCTTTTAAAGCTCAAGAGAAAAAAAGAAGAGAATGAGCTAAGGGCTTCTCCGCTCGGAAGGCTTAAAGCTTCGTTTCACAGGTTTCGCTCGAGAAAAAAAAGTTGGAGCTTAAAGTCTAACGCCTAAGAACTTGTTTATCAAAAAATAGAAGGTACTTAAGTAATAAAATTTGCTTTTATGTTCTCAACCTCCTTTGTAAAATATTTATGAAATTAAAAGCCCGAGAAGAAGGTGCACTAGATTTCAACAGGTCACGTCACACCACCAGCCAAAAGTTACAAGATGAGAAAACTTTTGGTTTCGGTTTTACATAAATAGAATCTCAATTCGAGTTTGGTTAGATTAGAACAAATAAAAAGTAGTCTCCTTTCTCTTATGACGTACAAAAGTTGTAAATTAAACGGAGTCTTATGAATTTACACTCGACTGCAGTGAAAACTTGTGCAAGACAAATGCATACAGAGTTGCACGCAGTGAATTGGCGGAACACAATTTTTTCATGTTTTCTTTCCTGTATGATATGAATGCAAATATAAATACATCAATCGTGTTATAACGTTCGATTCGAACTGCAGGCCTTCAAACGTAACGACTGAGCGCTTGTTTGGAATTAATAAAGTCATGTCGGTAACATCAGGTACTCGGTAACCTCAACACGTTCTCATGCGCTAGGACCTACGTGGACTGACTTGAGTTCAATTTGAGCCTCAGCTTAGCCCAAATCGAACTACGAGTTACGAGTCTGCGGATATCAGCATACGAGGGCTATTTCATTGCTTTCCAAGCCTTAAATGCTGATATCTAGAGTTACAATGAATTTAGCTGAAAAATGGAATTTGTAAATTTTTAATGAACCTGTGGTAAAAAATTCAGCTCAATTCATAAATTCGCACCAAGGACATCAACAGTTTGAAAAGTTTAGAGAATGTGAAACAACACTCGCAGATACTTCCGGAATTCGCATAATATCAACCACACACAGACACTACATACTAATACTTCACATTCCAAACCAGTATTTTCTTGATGCGGAATACTTTGCAAACGCTGAACGAATAATGAAATGAGTATTATTCAAGGAATGTTTGGTCCCATTACAGATACACGCATTTGCTGTCAGTAGTGTGAACAGTCCACGTCATTCCCAATTCCCATACGAACCACATATGTTCAACGTTCAATCTTCAACATTTTGCATGAGACACCAAAGTTTAGAAGAAATAAGAAATCTGTACTCGGCCGTCGTTGAGGCCGAGCTGGTTCAATTTTCAATAGTAGAGTAGCCACACTTGAACTTGAGTATTTGAGTCCGGAGAATTTTCCATATTCGAACTTGAAATGTAGAATTTGGGAGACGTGAGATCACTTTGGAGATGCTCAACTCAGCCACCATCATCTCCGCCAAGAGGCGGTTTTGAACTGTCCGTCATGTCCATACTAAGTGGTGGCGGTGTGTACGGAACCTGTTCCTCTTCCACAATGGACGTCAAGTCGTTCTGTTCCAGTGCCAGAATCCGTTGACTAATTAGTTCGTTCTCTTCTTCTCCGCCTTCCTCGTCACTACTGATTGTGCTGATGTTCTCAGGATCAATGATACTCATCGTCTCAGACTCTTCGGGAATTAGGTCGAAAATAGGTCGGCCTCTAATGATCTTCGGCATCAAGTAACCGCGGTACTTCAGAGTCTTCTTCACTAATTCGGTCTGAGTTTCTAAACTCTCCAAACCTCCGTTGCAAATTCCGCCTGAAACATCTGCAAATGGAAATTGGTCATTAGAAAATTGGGGGCTAAGTGGATTCAATGTACAGGGTAGGCTTAATTTCTGTATGCGAACCACAACCCACGGAAGCCCTAAAAATAAATATATTCTCCATACCATATCCTTCGAGCGGTGTTTCCACATCTCCAGGTACTTGAGCGTAAATTGTGTCGAGTGGCCTGGGATGTTCACAATTGTCATCCAAATGTCCTTCGGCTTTCTTCCGGTAGCATCCACATCCGATGGCCACGTAGAGTCCAAATAGAAAAGCAACAAGTCCGACTTCAAAAGCCGCATAGGCCGACTCCATGAGACAACCAATCAGAATCATGACAGTTCCTATCATGACCAAAATCAGGCCGACATGGAGCAAGTTGATTCGACCTCGCTCCTAAACACCCCCAAAAAGGGCAAAGTTGAAGGATAAGGAGACATCATAAGCCAAAAATATCTGACAGAACATCTGAGCCCAATCATAAGTTCATATATATTTATGAAACGATAGGATATTCACGTTGTCAATTGTCAACTCTAACGCCCCGGCTCCGACTGGCAGCAGAATATTGTGTACTTGTTATTATTTCACTGAGCGAAAACCTTCATTTCCGTTGGGAAATCAACTTCAACCTCCAGTCAAGTGACAATGATACATTGGGAAACTTTGTCAGGGACAGTACGAACATCCCCATCCTATTTACTCTAGTCTACAGTATAAACTGCATCTGCAGTTTTACCCTGAGTTTTACCAAGTTTTACTTGCAGTTCTATTCGTAAAACCCTTCAACTCAAATTCAAGCTAAAAACTTCGCTTGCAAAAATTAAGGGAATAAAGTTCAACCAGATTTTAAAAACGCTTTGGCCAAAGAAATGGAATTAAAAAAGGCAATTTATCAATTCTTGAAAAATTGGATGAATCTGTTTGATGTGCGACGAGCACTATTTTTTATTTTACGTGCTATACTCTTGAAAACCGCACGAAGCTGCTCACTAAGCAATGCGGCAATTGCGGTTGAATGAATGACTCAAACCAAAAGCAAGTGGACCACATTAATTTAATTTGCCTCGCACGTTTCAAGGGGAACTTTATGCACTAATTGAATTCCGTCTGGCGTTCATTCTATTTTCTAGACTTCTTGCTTTAGGAAATTCAACCCTGGACCAACTACGCATTGATTCCAAGGCTAAAGGTAGTACAGACTTTTATGATAAACAACATGGCGCAAAAAATAACAACTTTTAAATGTCAAAACGTTAAAACTTGACAGAGCTGAATAGAAACATTTCGCTAATTTTATAAAATAGTAAGTACACAATGTTCTATTTCAATCGGCTGCCAATATTAATATTGTACTGAATCTTACCCGTTCTACGGCGATGGACTTTCTTCGATCTTCCAGGCGCTCAATGTAAAACGCATTGGCCCTCAAGTTCTCCTCGGTGGGTGACAAGTTGAGGAGCTGGAGCCGTCGCTGATCATCTCGACGCTTCCTCTGAAGTTTCAATGCTCTTGCCGCATGCATTTTTAGATTTGAATGAAGTTGTTGGTTGACACACCAATAAAATCACTTTCACTTTTTACTATACACTAACTTCTGCTTCTATTAGTTGATATGCATTGTATAATTCAAACTACACCACTCCATTAAACCCAATTCAATTGATGAATGTCAATTGAGGAAGGAATTCGACCTTAGAGAAAGTTGAACTGAGTTTGAAATTGGAAGCGAGTACTTGACTATTGGCAAAGAAAATTTCTGAACATGTCTTGGAAGCGGAAGGGGCCGAAGCCTGAACGCAGGTTGTCTCCATTGGAATTCCAGTGAAGGACTGAGTGAGCGGAATTCTTCGTGTTCCAGTTACTTACTTGGCTCTCACGGATCTCCGCATGTGTTCCGTACAAGTGCCCCTCAAAACTCTCCAGTTCCAGGTTACACATGGTACGGAAGCGAAAGGAATTCGAGACGCGCGAGCCTTTTTGGATCAATACTATTTTTTTTGTCTACCGAAGATTCAATGCAGTGTCTTGTCTGGATGGGAACTCTGAATTCCTCTTGTGTAATATTTGGATTTGTTCCTTTTTGAAACCGGATGGACTAAACGGCGAGTTGTACATATTTTTCCCTGGCAGGCCAGGCAATTGGAATAATAGGCGTCTTTTACTTTTGCAATAGACTCTCAATGGGTTTATGTGGCAGGCCTCAAGAGAAAAGTGCTTTCTTTAATGAGATTTCTCCTAGCTTCACAAAGAGTGATGACGAGGCAAGGCATTTGAAATGAGGATACACCTACTCAGCACAAAGTGCCCGGAAAATTAGATCCGCATGTTGAAAGATACACCAGTCAGTCTTTTGTTTTAGGCTTCATTGATCATTGTAGGCAAGTGTGCCTTTTTACGATTCCGAAGTACGGTGTAATTTTACGGGGAAAATAACTTGTAAATGTAAAGACCACCTGGTGCTATGCATGTATATCTTGGAGCTAATATGGACAATTGGCTATTTTGCATACTAGCCGGCTAATATGGAAATTAAAATTTAAACAACTTTTAGCTACGCGTGTTACCATTCATATCAAAGATTGAAAAATCGTTTCTTACTCAGAATTTGTAGCTCTTTCTAATGGTGTCATTTAAAATGAAATTTGTTACACTGAAACACAATTAATCTGGATGTAAGCTTTCAAACACAGCTAAGTAATTCGTTCGTTATATCCAGGTTAATTGTGTTTCAGTGTTAATGACTTCATTTTAAATGGGACCATTCGAGAGAGCGGCATGAGTAATAAACAGTATAAACTGAGTAAACAGACCTGGCTAAAAAGCAGAAGCAATAATGTGGCAAGTCAATGAGGAAAAACTATTAAGCATATATGGGTCCCAGTTTATGAGTATGAAGCAGTTGCTATGCA
>JAQFYU010000145.1:0-31869 GCA_034694905.1 Ceratophysella granulata | reverse complement strand
ATATTTAATGTAAACTGAACATAAACCTCAAAAATAATCAGGAAAACAAACCTAACCTAACTTTCCGGAAGAGTAAACACAAAGACATTGCAATTTCGTGTAAACACTCATTGTAAGCATTCAAGGAGAATGCCCAGGTAAACAAGATTGTGTTTTGCTGTAAACATTCCATTGTAAACAATCATTAAACAATAATCGCCCATGTAACATGCATCTATTCTGATTTGCCGTAAACAGCAAGGGTAAACACTGCTCCGAGTGATATCTCGTATCTCGTGGTTAGGCATACAACATACGCGGTAAACAGTAAACACCCATCGCAAGCAATACTGAACTTAAATCCTTGAAACTAATTTAGCTACAGAAAATCAATTATGTCACATGTTCAAGTGTTTGAATTCATTCTAAACAGAAGGACAATTTCTATGGAATCACAAACGCTGACAAGGAATTTGGAAAGTTCAGAAATTCTAATTAGTTTTGGCTTTCAAATTAATTGAGTCTCTTGAGACTAGCAATTAGGCTCACCTTTCCACTAAGCAAAATAATAGACTTTCTATTTATCACGTGGCATATGGCTTTTCACATTCAAAAGCCACAACTCTAAAATTAAATACGGCTCGACACGCAGCTGAATTTCAGGAACTTTTGCCTTTGTATTCTCAAATGCATGGAATATGGAAATAAACTAATAGTCGTGAGCTCAGACAATTATGCGTCACGTTGATTCAGGTGCAGGTAAACAGCTCATTTCTTGATCGGTTAAGCAACATGGTGGTTTACAAATGTAAACCTAGCGCCTTTCATGGACCAAATTCGGTGGTTTACAATTGTAAACTCAGCGCCGCATACGGAATAAAAAGACTTGGATACGGACGGGATATACACAGTACACTGGACATATCTAAATTGAATATATTTAATTTTTAGGAGAGTCTAGTCGAGCAATTCCCACCAACCACAAGTACGGAAAACGATGCCCAGATGAAGAGAGCACTTCTCTGGTCCGGTCTCTGCGTTGGATTAGTAGCTACAATGTACGTCACCTCCCTATTCAAACATCACTAGACGCTTAAGACCTCCCGTTTTCCAATTTTCCAATTAACGCCTCAGCAGCCTCAAGATAAAATCGGTTCAACCTCGGATCTGATCTCATATAAATATTGTACCAAAACGATTTCTACTTGACCCAAGCCAAGAGCAGTGCGAAAACTTCAGACTACAATTTCCTATTCAAAATAAATGCAAAAACATTCAATTGACTTTATGGTGATTTTTCGCACTGCTCCTGAGTGGCCTGGCCTGGAAGGATACGCTTTAAATCCTCTAATCCAAGTGTATCTCTTAAAATAAAATTCAGTTTGGAGTTGGCTTTAATTTAGAATAGAGCCAAGGTTTTAACTAGAATGGACCTCTCTTGATAATTGTCAAGTACAAAACATTAAAAATTTAAAATGTTAAGCCTAAACCAACTCGTATGTAATTTTTAAATTAAAAAAAACGACCACGGACTCATGGACCAATGAATAATATAATGTAATCCAACTGTTTTGTGGATATACAAAATGAGTTTAAAATGACATTGTTCCAATTATTCAAAAAGAAACGAAAAAAGTATTAAAGTTTGGTGATTTGTAAGGGAAATCTTTATTTTTCCTGAATATAAATTTTGACAAATACGATGTCCTTTTTTACATTTGGTTTTGTTCTATTTCTATTCCATTTCAACAGGTGTCTTCGGAGATGAATTCAAAGTGGCAGCTTACCAAAATATACCAAAGGTTAAGTTACTCAAATAATTCCAAGGTACATATGTACAATGTCAATGGGTGGAAGGTCTAAACTGTTTAAACTAGCTAGGAAATAATAAGATTTCTTCGTAATTAATTTAAATACTTAATAAAATACAAATTGTAAGCTTAAAAGGTTATGATGGTTCAGGTGTGGTCTCGTATTTACTCATGTATAGTTTCTAATTTAAGATAATAAGTGATAAGTGGAGGTGTATTGTACAATTTTGTAATTTCGAAAATACGCTAATTTTGCTACTACTTACTAATACAGGTGATGGGAGTCACTTAAGCTTTTGATTTTATATAAAATTCAGTTCAGCATAAGGAATACAGAGATTCTAGAGTTCATAAAGCTTTTGTAATTGCTACGGAAATTAAGCCTGGTATATGTAGTATTTGTAATTAAACAAAACTACTGTCTCAGATTAATTATTGAACAAGAAATTCGCAATTTTGTAAAACAGAAGCTAACTCGATGTTCCTCTGAATAATATGAACTACTTAATTAATGAGTGAATAAAAACAACACGTATTTCCGTAATGCAGTCAAGTCTGTGTTTATTTATTTATTTTTAGTGCGAGATGCATACTAATTGAAATCAGGGTTAGGCTTTAGGATTAAAAATGTTTAGGTTAATAAAAAATACCTTCAAAGTTCAATGACCAAATATACTAGCGTAATTTAGCATATATTGAAATTTTAGTGCTTGCACATTTTCACGTTTTTCTAATTTTGGTGCATATGCATATTTTTAAGATTTTCAACATGATGTTGCAGCACAGTTACTTTGTGTTTTGACGTTTTTTGAAGGTATTTGTTTTTTTATATTATAATCGTTTTCTATTTAAAAGAAAACTTGATAGGCTTTTAGATGATCAATATCTTGGAATTTCAAAATTCAAAATCGCTCGCGGCTTGATTTTAATTTTAAACTTTTCAAAATCTATTGAATTTTTAAGTTGGCCGACTGTATTTTCAACCAAAGATTAATTTTCTTCGAATTAGGAATGTTTAATGTTTCCCTCTTTTCAGTGCAAATTTTTTCATTTTACTTGCATTTTTAGTTTAGTGCATTTTTGTCAATTTTTATTGCATTTAAAGTGCATATTTCGATTCGACCATTTTTTAGTGCATACAAGGCTTTCCTTAAAATCAGGCCCTGTGGCAATTTTTTCTACAATTCAAAATTGGTGATTGTCAATTTAAAATGTGTTAATTTCACGCAGTACTACTGTACAATGTACAATTATTATAAAATATTTTCCTGTTTGCCCATGTTCTAAATGACAGTGGATGATTTTCAAAGAATTTGTTCGAAATTCAGCTAAATTCGATCATTGTTGCAACGTGCAACTGTCGATATCAATATTTCAACTTTCAAACTTTCACCATGCGCAGAAACTAATGAAAAAAGAAATAGCACTCCTCACACATTAATGTAAAACAATACACTACATTTAATACAAGAACCTTGCTCAATACTAAAAATCTTTTCGAAAACAAAAATGAATAATGAACCCTTCAAATCACATTTTCCTTATTTGCCTCTACACATCCGACCTCCCTGGGCGGATCTAATGTTATTTTTCCTTTCGCCTGGCCGAAGCATCAAGCATTACGAAATTCAGGTTTTCCAAAAGGTTCTTGAACGCCTACACACGGATGGACTTATACGCCAAATCAAACAAAACCCCATTTTTTACACCAGTAAAATTCCGATTCCAACTTTTGCCAATGAGTCATTTTAACTAGCAGACGCACATAGGACGTAAAAATAACTTCTTCATCTGCATTCTGCATGGATCTTGGATACGAGTCAAGTGAGGGAATGAACTCTCATTTAATTAGTGTGTGAATGAATATGTGCAAGTGCAATGGTACCCTGTCCACACGTTATTAATCTCAAGTGCACGACAAGGCGTTGCTACAGCCAAACCTTCCGTAATTGATCATTGCGTTAGCCAAACCAAGCCAAAGCCAAGCCAGGTGGGAACCTAATTTGCATATGTGTAAGAAAATAAACAATGGAAAGAGATGTAGACGTAGACTCATGTCGAGTTTCGAAAGCGAAAAATAGTTCAGCCCATGAAACAGATCAAACTGATCTCAAGCCAGTCAGTGACGTTAATGGTGAAACGGAAGTTCTAACGGTAAAAGCCTGAGCCCAAAATAAATATTTAAGAATTTGCAAATTTTAAAGGTTTAATTTAATTCGGATTTTTTAGATGGAAACATTTAATAGCGATCCGAGTGCATTAAGCGTGGGTGACAGTGTTAAATCACTAACCTTTGAGGAGCATTTTCGAAAACCGAGTGTACAAAGAGCGTTCATCGCTAATGTTCTAACTTTGCAAGTTTGGATGAATCTGTCGTCCTTTCTGACATCTTGTTTGTGTACATTTCTGTAAGTGATGCAAAATTAATAAAAATCAAAACAAAGTGCTACATTTATCTTTATTTTGGTTTTTTAGAAGCGACCAAGTCTGGTTTTGGGAAGCGGGCAGTGACATGCTGCACGCGTTGATATTCCATACTGCCCTTTTGTTGTGAGTTTATGCAGTCAATTTTTGGTCACATTCGCAATTCGTAAAATTTAAGCAGTTTGTCAACATTTTTTTATTAGAACACTGACGCTGGTCTATCCATTCTTGACGGCAAAAATTACCAAATCTCGCGAGTATTTTGGTATGATTCTGAAAGTCATGATTGACGTAAGTTAAAAAATAACAACATAAGACATGCAATTCGGAATATAATGAAATGTATTCCATTTTTTGCAGACCTTACTTCGAATATACCATTCTGCTGTGCTGACTTTTTGGGTGTCGTTGTTATTGGGAAAACTTTGGAAATACAGAAACATAATTAATGATGATGAAGTAAGCAGTAATGATCTGATATTCACGACTCTGCCGCTATTTTTCGCCGTTGCATTATATTATGGCCTCAATTTAGTCAACCATGTTGGAATTATCAGTTGCCTAAGACACACGCAGGTAAAGTTCAAGTAATTCAAATAATAATGGTTATAATTTATTCTGTGATATGTGACATGTTTAAAATAAGCTTGCGAATTTAATTTCAGATGTCAACGTCCATGAAAAACATTTCCTTCTTGTCCTTTGGATTTTCGGGTACCAGCCTGTTAATCGTCTTCCTGGGGATCCTAGTAATCGGGAGACCTGAGTTCATTAATTGGGATATATGGCAGGCCATATGTGCCGCATTTTTCACTGCAATTGATGGAACGGTGAGTTGGTTCAAAAAACATAATTAGACCTGGCTTTCCTAAGCCGAGGGCTTATGCGATTGCCATTTTTGTCTGTCTGTCTGCCTGTCCGTCCGTTACACTTTCGGAAGCACAGCGAACTACATAGGTACCTACATATATGTAAAATCTTGAAAAATTTTGTGGATACTAATTTAAATTATTACTATTTTGTCAATTTTTAGCTCATCATGTGTTCCTTCCGTGACAAGAACAAAGTATTGTCTAAAGATGATCTGAGCATCAAACCCGAAGAATCAGGATATTCCGAAGCAGAAGCTAGTGTACCTTAAAATAAAATGATTGCTTAATGTAAAGTATCCTCAAGTACAATACCGTATTCCTATTTAATTGTAATTGCTAAACCATTGTATGTATAATTGAAATAAATCGATTTTATGCCCACATTTTTAGTTCAAGACTGCAAATTACAAATTACAACAATTTCTTCAGAATTCAAGTGTCTGTGCTCTGTGCGTTTTTGTAGTAAAATCTCAAGAGACCCTGGTTCAATTTTTGGAGATTTGGAGGAGCGAATTTTGAAATTATTGTTTTGAATTTGTATTCGTGAAATGTGAAATCGTAAAACAATTGGACTGTTTCGTTAAAATTAACTACTTGCTACAAGCATTCAACGCAGCCGTAGCCACAACAAATTGGGACGGACAGAGGTCACCGATCTTCCACTGGTTCGCAAACACAAAATAAGCTAAAGCGCTTCAGCAACTGGTTACTGGTAACGTGGTAACTAATTTCTCTATTGCTGAAGTTTCATTTCAAATGTAAAGTTCCAGCCGCGCCGTGTCGTCCGATCCGAAGTGCTAAAAGGTTGTTTGGTTGGAGTCAAGGTCATGGTCTTCTTCTTCTTGTTATTTTATATTTCAAATTGCAGAAGGTGGATCATGATTTATCACGACACGAGCCAGCATGCATCTTGGATCTAATTAAACTACCAATTTACATTTAAATTAGCTAATTTTCATAAAACATTACATGTGCTTGGCTGATATGTAATGTACAATTGTGTAAACTTGACAACGAGACGATCGTTGTCATTTGCTCTGATTAGATTGCGTAACTTGTAGCCGTAAATTACTGAATTATTAAAAACTGTAATATGTAGGAAGAAGGCTGGTGTCAATGTTTTTATAAAAATAAGAGTAAGTACTTATAACTGCAATGAAAATTCCACACGTAATATATTTTGCGCTACTACTTAGTTAGCATATGTCACATGTAGTCTATCGAGCATTATGCAACCGTGAGTCTTGGAAATATTCCGCATACGCTTTTGTTGCATGTTTATGCCGCTACCCGCCAATCAAGTTGTAGTTGCTTTGCTGCTCAGTGAAATTAGTTCGCGTTGTGCCATGTTTAAGAAACATCAGATGACGGCTCAAGAATTGTACCTAGCCCGAAGTAATGAGCAACAAGGATACAAGGATCTGGACAGAAAATATTATGATCATATTCGAAACATACTGAAGAATCGGACTATTGAACCTGAGCTTCCGCGGTTGAAGCAAAAGACGAAACGCAGTGTCAGGTATTGCACTTGTCCGCAAAACAATTGATATTAAAATTAGCATAAAGTGCTAGCTGTTCACCACTGAAATACTTTATGTGCATCTTTACAGAGATGTTCAGGATGGTTCACCTAACAAGAACTATCAATTCAACGAAGATTGCCAAGTGTTTCCACAATCACCATGGATTTCTCAAACTACCAGCATCATCGGAACACCTGCATATGCATCAAGCTCACTCAAGAATCCCTATCAGGTCAAGCACAGTGAATTCTTCACGGTTGTCACTTCAGCACTGCGTAAGATGACGCGCCGATGGGTTGCATCGATTGTTAGATGTAACAAAAAGCGAAGGAGCATTCTCTCGAAGGTTTCAAAATCGCCTGGAAAAGGCCCAAACACACGTTCGTCAGCGGTTCCAGATTCTTCTGCTTTACCCGTAGATTCTACACAACAGGCAGTTAGCCATAAAGACATCATCGCCGTGGATCGTCTCACTTCCAAACTTCATCGATTCAAAGATGAATTGAAACGTGGTCGGAATCGAAGACGAGTTTCTGAAGAATTTCTCGTTGATCATGATGCAGAAGAACATGAATCCGCTATGCATCTCCGTTGGCTCGCTCATCAGCACAGAACGAATCCAATGCTATTTGCCAGGTTTTACAAAAATGCATTAGTGCCGCTCTCTCTCTGGACGTATTGTTAAATTATTTCTTTGAATCATCCAGATATGGCGTGAAACAGTCTTCTGCTAAAGAAATCGATGGTCATAAACCTTCCTCGACTTCTTCGGATTCTTGGGAAACTGACACAAGTGCAAGTTCTGATTCAGAAGAAGACGATTTGATTGATTCGAGGAAAATTCAAATGCGTGAAGTTGAACACCGCCGCATTCCTGCTGGATACGCGACAACATCTCTCGGAAACTTTGGAAATCAGAAGAATACTCAGTCAAAAGCATTTGACTCCTGTCCCTCGATCTCGGTTACGGCAGCAATAGAAGCGAATCAGATTGAAAAATCAGAAAATCCTGACA
Organism: Ceratophysella granulata; assembly: GCA_034694905.1. Lineage (NCBI taxonomy): Eukaryota > Metazoa > Arthropoda > Collembola > Poduromorpha > Hypogastruridae > Ceratophysella > Ceratophysella granulata. Next base: position 24,242 of record JAQFYU010000145.1, on the reverse strand, counting down.
ATTCTGAGATTGTAAACAACGAAAATGGGACAACGCTGAAGATCAGAGCAAGATCACTTTGCAACGTTGAAGATTCACATAATATAATCAAACGAGTCGCCTCTTGTCCTGTTTCACAATTCAGAATTATTAAGACTAAATTGTACGAAATTGACGCAGCGACTCCTGCACAACCGCCTTCAAGACCCGCTACCGACAACGAAATTCTTTACGAGTCACACAGTTCTAACTCTAGTGTGAATTCATTCGATTCATAATTTGTTTGATGTATTTTGCGGTGACGGTGACAGAGACAGTCAATAAATACTATGTAGCTTTGTAAAACCGTCTGATTATGTCATTTGTCATTCATAAATGTCTTGCAATCCTTGAATAGCGTAACTACATAACATCCAAGCCACGTATTGAACATTCATAGCCCCAATTAGCTAGTTCGATTTGAAGATGACAATTTATAGTACTGACGGACAGTTAATTAAAATTAGCATTAAACGAATTTTATATTTTTGTTTCCAGACAAATCAGCGCCTCCATTATCTGATCAAACATCAGGATGCGACGACGAGCAGGAGTCGGAGCAATTCAGGACCGGAAAGCTGCTCAAGAGAAATTCCGTGACAAGGGAACTGAGATTGAAGAGAAGCTGGTAGAACAGGTGTGTGCAAGAAAAGACTAAATCCCAGATATTTGATTAAAATTGGTATACTATAAATTCACATTCAATCTATTTCTGCAGCTTACAGGACAACTGACAGATTTTAAGACGAAGCTGGAAGCTTTCGCAGTGAAACACCGGAAGGCAATAAAGAAAGACCCTGAATTTCGGGAGCATTTTCAGGAAATGTGTGCCACGATTGGTGTGGATCCTCTCGCCTCGTCAAAGGGTAATTTAATGAAGTATTTAAATGTACTTACATTAGGAACTTCACTGTATTTTCATACGAAAATGCACTACTGACGTTTTTTTGCAGGTTTTTGGTCAGAACTGTTAGGCATGGGTTCATTCTATTATGAAATTGCGATACAAGCCGTTGAAATAGTCCTGTCAACGGCTCATATCAATGGTGGAGTGATGACATTGGGAGAGCTTCAAAGGCGACTTAATGTTTCTCGTGGTCGAAACGCATCTGCGAAGAATGTTACCGTTTCTTGGTAAAAACGACACCTTAACTTTAAATATTTCCATAGCTGAATATCCTTATATGTATTTTGTTTGAATTTTTCAGTGATGATATCCTTAGAGCCTTCAAATCCCTGGAAATTCTTGGTAAAAGTTGCGGAGTGGTTCTAGCAACTCGTGTGGAAGAATCCCTCGTTTTCTGTGTGCCTGAAGAACTGAGTTTGGACAATACGACAGTTGTGCAGACAGCAGTTCAGAACGGATCTCCGTATGTCACGGTGAAGGATCTTGTCCAGAGCTTAGGTGAGCAAAACAGTTTATGAATCGACGTAAATCACTGCACAATAAAAACAAGGTCATGGAATCCTAATTTTAACACTATTCTAGGTTGGACAAAATCCCGAGTACAATCAGTAGTGGAACGTTTAATTCGAGAAGGAATCGTATGGTTGGACGAATACGATGGCAATCGACTCTACTGGTTTCCTACGCTTTTTCTAACTGCCAGGGAAGAAACTAAATCCATTTCTAGTGTAAATTGACAGCAAAATTCCGATTCGCATAATCAGTTTAATTATTTAAATTCTTTCTCGTAAATAATAAAGTCAGCGATATGAGACAATTTGAGTCCGACTTTGGAATGAACTGCATTTGAAGCTCTGTTCTGAATATCTACCATTGCACAGGGATGAAGATTTGATTCTGTCGCAAGTTTATGAATCACACGTTCGAGTAACATTGCGGAATAGCCTTTACGTCGATGGTTGTCCAGCGTCATCAAAAATCCCATGTGGCCTGTTGTCGCAACGCAGATTCGACTTACAGGTTCTTCGTTTACAAATATTCCAAGTGAATAATCGTTCCGCTCAACAGTTTTTCGAATGTAGGTCAGGCCGGCTTCCGGTGAACTTGGCTTGGGGCCACCGATGGCGAGGAATTTTATTCCGAGTTCTGAATTTAGGGAGTTAAGTTTCACTTCCGGTGGTAGCTCGGTGAACCTGGGAATTCGAGTGACATGGATCAATAGTTGAGTTGACTGACGATATGCTGCGCGAAGGGTTTTCTGTTGCTTACGTACCGTTTGTCCAACTCCTTGGCTTCCTTGGGTTCCAAGTAGTAATAGTTACAAGGATAAATTGCGATCGCATTTCCCTTGTCAAGTGACACATTCATGATCATGCGAGACACGCAACGTTCGATCGCTTGGAATTCGTGTTCCTTGTCCCATTCAATTAGGCCTGACTTTTGGAAAAAAGCTTCAACCAATGGCGGAACTTGGGTACACTCGTTCGGGATTGAAATGCTGATTTGGGTACCGTTATCCTAATTTTTAGAAAACATTAAATGGTTAAAATATCACCTTATCATTATCATTATCAATGAAAGGCCAACCTCTCTTTCGTATTTAGCCACAATCCAAAAATTAGACTCTCCCGTTTTTAAATCCAGAATATAGAAACTCATGTCTTCCCTGAACTGAGCTTCTGTCAGAGCCATGTTGAACATCTAGAACAGCAGAAGTTAAAATTAGTGGTTGTCATAAGAAAAGTGTATTTTACATTTATTCAACTCACGTGTGCAGATTTAGGCAATCTTGCTTCCAGAATTGGTAGAATATCTTCTAGATTTTCGACTCTAGTGAAAGGATTAATTCCAGTGCTAGATTTCTCTTCCATGCTTACAACTTTGGCTTTAAGCTTTAAATAATTTTAAAAACGACCCATTGACTAGCCTTTTTAATATGGTTCTGTGCTGATGATCTTATGAAGTGTGTCACTTCGGATTGAAACTTGAAGTACGTATCAGTAACGTTCACTTCAGAGCTAATAATACCAGAGAAATTCACGTGCAATTGATTTGCTTGCAGTTGAGCTAATCAATTGATGTACATAGTGTACGATTGGACACAGTATTGATATTATTATATGCATAAACATAAGCATAACCACTCACTCATGTTACCCAACGATTATCGTAGGAATAGTATAAATTGTGACAGAGCTGAAGGTCACCCTAACCCTACAATTACGAGTACAAAGCATTAATTTGAATTCAAAAGGCGGCAATGGTATATTTTACGGTAGTTTACATACATAGTTTATTTTTTATTATCACATATTCCTTATGAATTGACATTTACCACAATGAATAATCATCTATTGTGGACCCGTTTTCTTCGAACTCCGTTCGGCGAACATTTTCTTCGCAATTAATGCGGCAGCGACGTCAAATCCAGCTTGTTCCTGACGATGGACATTATGCAGGAGTTCTCTTTCCAGAGGACCACGAACAAGTTCCTTTGAGTATATGAGCGACTGTAATGAAAAGTCAGTTTAAGAAAATTCTTTAGGAATTTTATAGTTCTGATAAAATAATTGAGTAGTTTTAAGCACTTTGACAGGCAACGTAGCAAATTCCTTCACTTTCTTCCATGCTTCTGATTGGAATTGAGCATCTGGATAGACGAAGCTCACCAGTCCTGATTCAAAAGCTTCTGAAGACGACATCTTCTTGCAGAAAACTAGCAATTCATTTGCCTGCAAAGCAGTAACGATTGAAATGGTCCAATGTGCTAAAGATTGGCATTTGCCAGGTTTAGCAAATTAAATTACCTTAGCATAACCCATAATCCGAGGGAAAGTGTATGTTGAGCAGCACTCAGCAGCAAGGCCAAATTTTGTGAAGAGAGTGTGAAAAGTTGCCTGTAAAAAATAACTAGGTACTTAGTATTAATTCTTAATTGTTGCATTGAATCTTGAACTTGTCAGTTAGTAGTTTAGTAGTAAAATTCTTGCTTACACTTTCTGCACAATAAACAGCATCACAGAGTCCGAGCATAGTGACACCCACTCCAACTGCAGGACCATTCACCAATGCCACCAAGGGCTTCTTCATGTCAATTAAAGCTGCGACGAAGTCTCTATTCAATTATATATTATATTTATTCATTGTTAAGGTCACTGCATCATTCATTAGTGGTTTGAAAAGGCAAGAATGCTGTGGAACTTACGAGAATTTGACCGGCTTAGGTTTTGGTTGATCCGAAACCGCGTCACCTGGCGGAGCAGGCTTCGCTATGCTACTCAAGTCCATGCCGCTCGTGAAGTAGTCACCTGTCCCTGTAATCACTGTAAGAACCGTGGCTTCATCCGCATTACTTTCTTCTAACGCTGTAATAAAGGTATGTGCCATCTAAAATTCACACACAAAAATTCGAAACGGTCAACGGTCGGTCATGTCATTGGTGAATAGGGGAAAACCCCAGATGTTCGATTATTTAAAAATGACGGACTATTAACTACGAACTACGACTTACGTCTTTAGTTATGGCATTTTTCTTTGCTGGACGATCCAAAGTTAATGTTCGTATTCCATTCGCAACGGTGACATCTAGGTCAGCTCGCAGAAGCGGTGTCACCGAGAAATTTCGCAGTCCATTACCATATCTTGTTGAGTTTAAATTACATGTCTGTTGTAACCCATGTGTGAAAACCCGCCGCAGCACTCGGATCCTTCAGAACAAAAGTTATCAAATCGATGAATTACGTACTTTTTTAAAATCAGGATATATAAAAATCACCTCGACTTTTGCATTACAATTACAGGAGAGAGCGAACACCGGTTTTTCGACACAACCTGGCCTCCCAGTTATGAGTTAATTTGATATTTTTGTCGACTTGAATTTGAAATCAAATCCAACAAATGCAACCTGGTCAAAAATCTGGGTTGTGTCGTATGTCGTGTGTAAGTTCAACTATACTGTCCACTGATAACTGTTAAAGTTAAATGTCAATTTTGACAAAAAACATAAACCAAACTTTTCTGATAATGTTTTTACTTTTAAGGTTTTTTAAATCCCGCAAGAGATGTTTGACAATTCAAGGATTTCCGCTCAATTGCGGTATATCTTATTGTTCTAAAGATGCGATGATTTTCTAATGAACAAAAACTTTTTTTTTTGAAACATCGTAGTAATTGAGTTAGTACTTCCTGTGGAAATAATTACAAAAAGGAAAATCATTCAACATTTTCGATTTTTAATATAAAAATTATACATTACATTAAATCCTTCAGTCATTTCATTTATGTACATACATATGTTAATGTGAAGATCTCACACTAACTCATTATCATGAAGTCTCATTAGCATAAGTTTAGATTGCAACTTTAACCTAAGTATATCAGAATTCCTTACAAAAATTATACATTCAATTACTTTTACAACTTTTTCCAGTAACAATTAAATATAGACTAAGTTTACACACGTACAGTAATGTAGTACAACGAAACTTACAAGTTTACAAATATACTTCCATAATTTGCGCTTACATAATATGTATATTAGCGCTTGAGGAAAGTTTAATTATTTTGGTCATTGAGAATTGACCTACAAAATAATTTTATTGCGCTGTCGTGAACACGCACAATATGACCTTTCGCCTCGACTAGATACCTATCGGTAAGTTTTGGTTATTTTCAATTTTGCTAATTTTAGTTTCCACTGAAAAACTGTAATTTCCATAACTCTGTTTTGTACTGTAGGCCAATATGGTACGGAGTGGTATAGCTGCACAATCCTTTGAATTCTGAATTTTGACCCACGGTCTGTGAATTGAACCAATTCCAATGCTCCATTTACTGAACTTGGTCTTGCTAATCTGCAAATTCAAAAATCCTGGATTTAAAATTATGAATATATAAATTAACAAAATATTTGTAATTTATCAACAATCAACAATAAATCTTACACAATGCGTTTGTTCTTCTCCAAACTTGAGTTCAGCCAAATATTCGGAAGCTTGAGCTTCTGAGAGTAAAGCCGAAACCCAGACGTACAAAATGGCGGCTCTCAGCTCCAAATGTAAGACAAATGTGACATCACCTTCTAGAAAAGGTTGAGGTTCCCAGGTCGTGCTGCCCAGTTCTAAATTCAAAAAGTTTATGGCTAGTTATGAAATGCTGTGACCATGGTCAATGATAATTCTTCGAATTCAATTGTACAGCGCAGTAAATTGCATGCGTGCAGCGCTAACTTGTATTGTGAAACAATTTACTTCATAATTTATCAGTTGGTTCAAGATTTGTTTGTAAAGTATGACGAAATATTAGCCAATATGACATACGAATTAACTTACCAATCATCTCTGACGAAAGGGAATAATAAGAATTCAGGCGGTCGCGTGGGTTAAAGATTGACAGCTCAGCTTCATGGAATTTTACAAGATGGTCCGTGTACTTTTCCAAATTGACCAGCTTCCCTTTGCATACATTCTTAAATGTGTCTTTACAGGCAATCGGCCTGAAATTAATAAATAAATACATTTAGTTGACATTCTCAATTTTATATAGTACTTATACAAATAAATGAATATGAACCGTTACCTGAACTCACAAACGCTCAAATGATCTTCAAATTTAGCCACCTTGATCATTTCCGAACACAGCTTATTCTTACATTTAATTTCCAAAAATGACGTCAGACCCTCCAGTGCGTAGTTCCGAGCTTCCGAAAATTCATTATTGCAAATGGAACATAATCTCATTTTCTTTCGACAAACACCGCAAACGGAATGACCGGCACGACACATGTGGATCGGGGCGACTGCTAGGTCCAAGCATACCGGGCATTCCAATGTTCTCAGTACTTTTTCTTGAGAACTTAGTGGTTGATTATGTTTTCTGTGAAAAAAATAATAGAAAAACAATAGATTAAATTAACTAGTATTTATGTTAAACAACGTGATTCATTTAAATAAATAATAAATTACTTGTCCATCGCAAAATTCCCCGCCATTTCACACTCGTGACCGCGACTCGGACGCTACTTTACCAAGGCGCTATTGTTCAAAAAACTTGGTTCGTCGCTAGCGTTAATTGTTGCCTGACCGAAGAACAAAATCCTTCTAATCCCTCATAAACAGTTTGAGAACACGTTTTTAACAAAAGAAAATGAATGGGACCTGTCGGACCGGAGACCGGACGTCTCGACAGATTCCTTGACACAAGACAAGTCACAACACAAAACACAAATCACTTCAAACTGCAGCACCTTATGGTCCTGTCACTATTTACCCTCAGCCTCAGTCAATATCCCAAATGAACTAAATGAACTATCTCCTCTCTCCTGAGCTTGGGCTCTTCATCATGTATGATACATACATAGATAAGGGTTCGAATCTTTTTAGAGTTTGACAGGAGCGTTAACCGTAAAAGTGACACCTTTGAAGGGTCCCTCTCCCGATCCCGAATCCCAACCTCCTCGCTTGAACGAAGTGAACCCTGATGAATAATGAAAAGAAAAAAAAAGAAAGGTTCAAAAAGGGATATTTTACGGTCAAGGAGCTTTGTCTTTTTGAAAGCAGGTAATCTCGGTCACCAGTCCAGTCACCTCACCAGTAGTGACGTGTTCATGATTGATGAATTGTACAATAAACTATTTAGAATTTGTACCAAGCACAGACAGGCCACGCACTTATTAAGTTGCTTTCCAATGACTAAGTTCAGCTGCTGCGTTAATAAAATGTTTTAAGTATCGTACATCATTTTGTTTGTTCATTTCAAAGTTGTGTTTATTTTTAGAATCATAGTTCTTGAGAAATGACCAATGAGTAAAACTAGCTGATTATGATTACCAATAAGTACGATAAGGCCATGGGCATGGCACCGTGTGACGTTATGCTAAAATGACGTGGCTAAACAATGCTATTTTGTAGTTTTTGTGTGCAGGTACATGAGCATCGTGAATCGTGAAGTGTGTTGCGTACAAAAATCAGCTATTCGTATTTTGTACTCTATATCTCAATTGCAAATTGTAACTTGTATGTAACTTGCAAAAAAAAGCTTGGAACTTGAAACACTTCCACGGTAACGTTAGTTACATTACAAAGAACGACCTACCCTACCGATAAAACGAATGTGTATTTTCCTAATTATGCAAATCCCATTCGTACATTCGCATTTTTTACCGCAGGTAGGTCGTAGGTGCAGGATATGCTTATTGAAACTATTGAAGGTAAGGTAAATGTTGCCAATAATTTCAGGAATGATGAATCTGATGTTTTAACAATATTTATAGATTGGCGAGCTTAATATGCTGGTATTCCGCCTTTATGCAAGCTTTTTTGTAATTGAACGTCGAATTTTTGCTCTAATTTTCTATTGTGTTAAGGCTTACCAACATATTTTGAAATAATGCGCGCTGAATATGGGCATCTATCGTGTGACCGTGAGCTACGTTTGATACGACGACGTCAGAAAGCTGTTACTCTGCATAATAAAGTGATTTACAGTTTATCTGTCAATTTGGCATCTTGTTTAGCTTAGAGATCGAATTATTGACCTTGAATTTTAATGCTGAAACCAATTACGCAAAAAGGTCACGTCTTTGACCTGATCCAGACGTCGACGCAAGCCACAGGTGAAATATTTAACAGACCCAAACATATTATTACAGTATTAGCCTCATATTGCCACCTTCAATTCAAAACCAATACAATTTCAAAAGCTACTTTTTTTTTAATAGTTTGACTCCTTTATTCAGGCTTCCACAAATGTAAGATTTACAAACAAATAAATAATACATAGATCTATAAATTGAATATTTCGTTGAATTGAGCGGATGGGGGGATTGTCGCAAGAACACTAGCAGCGTTACCTCGCTGAATGGCTAAACTGATGCGTAAGCTAAAATAATTTCGAATTTCAAACCAAACGATTTTAAACACATTGTTTGTTGTGTGTCCCCTTCTTCGAGCACTGACGTCTAGCGTCATATATATTTGGGAAATGAAAATCAAAACTAGTCTGGTCTGGAATACGAAGGCCTAAGTAAACTCAACATAACACACAACAAGCTACTCAATTTCAATTCTCCCGATCCCGAAAGTTGAAAGCAATCCCATTTGCACCCTTTGAAACTTTTGTCGCCCTTTGAAGTTAATGTTTGAACTGCTGCTGCATTTGGATGCTATGTACTTATAAGAATTTCGAGTATAAATACCTGCACTTCAAATTTATTTACTCTAATTACAATCCTCACAATAACATTTGGCTTCTTCAAACGAACTCTCTCAATTTCAATGGGAACAATTTCGAATGCAAAGTAAGTACTTCAACGGCCCGCTGTCAACGGAAGCTTCAAGCATAATGCTATGCTAATGCGTCACCCTGACGTCTGAAAGCACCTTAGAAACGTAGAAACTGTATATTTAAAATTCATTCCAGTCGTCGTCAAGTGAAATCTAAAATTTCCCATGAGCATTGAGATTGAGAGCTTCGACAATTTCATATGCCAATTCCTAGTGTTCATGTTCATTGGTAAATATTGAATTTATTTACAACAAAAAAAAAACATTGTTTTTGTGGAATTAAAAAATTATGTACACGCTTGACATCGCCACGTCAGTCACGAACCGTATCGGGAATCTAATAACCCTGAATCCTTGAATGACACACTTCCCACTGGTCCAAGTTTACAAATAAACTCCGGGTTTTCACTTCAATTGTCTCAGCCTACTTTCACTCAAGCTCGGTTTTGCTTGCCAGGCCAGGGTTGTACCGTTTAAGTTTTTGAATGTAAAAATCTTCTTGTTAAAAATTGAAACTTGTAAATTTGTTTGATTGTAAATTTTCTGATAGGGACTTTTCTTCCCTATCAAAATTTGTAAAATTTCCCAAAATTGAATCATACAAATTTAGCAGCACACCAATTTCAAGCCCCAAATTAAACCCCGCTTAACAACCCTGCTTCATGAATACATAACAACGACTTGGGAGTGAATGGTGCCGTTGTGCTCGTTGTCTCCTAATGTTATTTATTGCGTCGAACTTATTGGTTTTCTCTCCGCCCAACTTTTCTATTCAAACAAGTTCTTATGCCATCAATATCAGTCTCCCAGCCCAGACGTTGTAAAATCCAATTGTCAACACAACTTTCACACTGGAAGACAATAGAGAAAATAAAGTGATGAAAATGTGGCCCAAATCATTCTCCGCATTTATTTTGAAGCGAGAAAGAATAACACGTGCTGATGCTGAGTGCATTACTTAATTTTGCATTCATCGTACTTTAAATTCGGTCAATAATTTTGGAATATGCTTGCCATGCTTGCCACATTACAAATACGCGATTTCGTGCTTGGATCGAGGTGCTAAGTGCTAATAATATGGCAAGTGATTCATTTGTATTATTTTTTAATTTATTGCGAAGCGCCGCGCTATTGTGTACTCAATTTCGATATTGCACCTACATGCCATTTTTTCATTAAAAGATGTGGTTTGGATGATTGATACCCAAAATGCGGCAAGTTGGGCGTAATTTCTGTCGAATCGACCAGCCTGCTTCTCTTCTGCTACAATCGTTTTTCTGATTTTACTATGTCGAAACGTGAATGTAGAACGAAGCTTTTCTGGAATGATCAAAGTTTGAAACTTTCTTCCAAGGTAATAAGCATAAGCGTGTCAGATTGAATTGGATTCAAATACAATCTATTTTCAGATCAGAAGCCGGAGTCACCCAATGGCATGACACCAGCAGCATTGCTTTCTCCGTAAGCGGCTTGGGTAAGACTTGGGTGTACTGCGCTAGAAAAAACTTCAGCCCAGTCCAGCACTAAAATTTTATTTTTTGAGATGAGACGGGTACCAAGTACGAGACTGGCTGCACGTCGCCAGTTTAAATAATTTCCCTAGTAAGCATAAGCATTACATTACTACAGAACTCGACATCACAATTTGTCATTTCTTTAGTAGAATCGGAGACTATTTACATGTTAGCATCTCCTCCAGCTTCTTCAAGGTCCAGAACCAGACGCTTCGGACACGTAGTTTGCATTTGCATTGCAACATAAAAACGGAAATAGAAAACGTAGATCAAATCCGCTTACTGAACATAAAACCCAAGCGTCTCTGGGCCCTGTAAAATGATATGCTAACCTGTGGGCGCCAATATTTCAGTTTCATGTGTTGAAAGCGAGAAAGCGAGAAAGGCATTAGTACAGGCTAATCAGAATGAAAGGGAGATGGATATTGTGTAATATATAACATAATAAAAGTATTTTCTATTGGCCAATTTTGAAATTTTTTGCTAATTTGGTCATTGCAGTTCCAGTATTTGACAATTTTGTCAATGTTGGTTATCAGTAACTCAAGTTTTCTACTTCTGCATGCAAAGGATTCAGTTCAGGCAACCGTTGATCAATGAGCTTCGCTTATTGCAAAATTTGTCGATTTTTTTTGTATTTTATCATTTAATTTACTAATTGGGAGAAAATTCAGTCTGATTGTGCAATCTCGCTTTCAGAAGTTGACAAAATATTTGCTAAAAATGATGCCAAAATTTACTGGTCCATGTCAATTCTATTATTCGCATTATTTGTTTACCAATTCAATTGTTGGGTTATCCAATTTTCTTAAATTTTTGGTAAATTGTAATATCAATGAATTTTGATTTGCCAATTCTGAATGTAATGAATTTGATTTTTGCCCGGTTTAACATTGCATATTTGCTATTTTTTGAGCGTTCCCAGCTTGTGATTACGAATTGACTAAAAAAATATCGTTTTTGCATTTGTTTTCAATCAGAATATTTTATCATTTTCAAAGTTTTAAAAAATGGAAATTTTGCAAAAATTAACCGTTGAAAATGAATTTTCAATACTGTTTTATTGTTTAATGAGCCTTAAGGCCACAGCTAAAACTCTAATTAAATCTTCAAAGATTTGCCATTAATGTCAAAATTCGTCTACATAGTCTGGTAATTGGGATGATCCATCCCTAAAAAATCCCATTTACTTCGTTCGGTTCGGGTGTCATATAGGACCTTTCGGTTCCAATTTGACGGAATACGATATGTCGTGCACATTATTGTTGAAACGTTGAAAGTATCTCCTTCCTGCAGCATGTCAGTTCCGATAAGAAGCCCAGTATTACAAAACTGTCACGTTGTGCCAATCGATAGTTTGAGAAAGGAGAAAATAGGTTCTCACAATTTGGAAAATGGAGAAAGTGAACGTCAGTGATCCATTTACCCAGCAAAATAGACTTCTTTCTTTGGTAACCATGGGGCTCCTGTTGTTGAGTGTGAAATTGAAGATAAGTCCATAACATGTGTTGAAAAGACGTTTACTGTACCAGTTACAATGATTCTGCTTGTAGAGTCCAACTCCTTTCTTGAACATAATACTCAAATTAAAAGGGAGAAAGTTTTGAAGAAGGAGAAAGTTGAAAGTCTTCAATCTGAACCTGTATTAAGGGAATCCCCAAAAACGCCTCTTGGGAATTGAATGTATTATTACACGGAAGTACATGTGGACTTGGGCAGATGTACAGGGTGGCTCATCGAAAAAGTACTAAGGTTTGGCTATGTATTCTGAGTTTAGAACGTTTTGTCATAAAATTAGTCGTAACATGAACTGAAAATACACACATTTGACAAATATCCTTAGCAAATTATGGAATCATATTTATACAGGGTGGCACAGAAATTGTCCTTCCCTTTTTAAAATTTTACTGCCCTGAAGCATTGAACAGGGCAAAATGTACTTGAGTTTAAAAAAAAGGATAGTATAGTGTTTATAGTGTAGTGTAGTATAGTTCAAATGTTTGCAGATTTTAAGTACATATTTAAGGTCGTATTTAAATTTTTGCAGATTTTAAAACATTTTTAATGTAGTATTCAAATATTTTCAGATTTTAAAAACATATTTAAGGTCGTAGTCAAAATTTTGAAAAACAAAGTAAAAATGATTTGCGTTGACATGAGCGAATGACCATAGCAACTGGGGTTAATATAAGAAAATTTAAGGTAAATATGAATACATTTTATATTGTGTACAATGTTTTGTTATTTTTAAATTATCGCTGTTGCTATGGTTATTTGTTCATGTCAGCGCAATTATGTATTTGTTGTTTTTTCTTCAAAAATTCAAATACCGAATTTAAATTGAATGTAAAGTATCTAAAACAATTTTCAAGCAATTTTAAACCTGGTAAAACCTAACTACGCCTCACAATTTTTAAAAATATCTGCCAGCAACTTTAAAGTCGTCAAATTAAATGGCTCTAACGCCATAGCAACCTTAAACTAATGGCAAAAATCTGTAGAAATTCGCGTAAAATGAATTTTATATGTGCTATATCAGCTACATTTTAATTCAGCTAGATTTCATTATCTTCAGTTAGGTTAATTGTGACAATTTCTCGTCTCCACCCAGTCCACCACAAAATTATCATTAAAATCCTAAATACCTAACCTTAACCTTGCATCTAAAATTCAAAAATTCAAAAATTCCAAAGCTTTCCAGGATACACCCTGTATTCTAACAGTTTGTTTACGTACAGTACATTGCCTAGTCTCGAATCTGTACATTTCCCATTGCTCCAGTTCCTTCCAGTACTCCAGTCCGGAAATTGAATGGCGTAATTGATAGGACGGGTGAGCACACAATGCTGAAGAAGAGTCCAACTTCACACGTAGCTAACTCAGTGAAAATGAAATAACAAATTATAACGCTGCCATGCCAATGCCATTCATTCATGTGAAATGATGCACGGCTCCTGGACCTGGAGAAAGTTCCGCTTTCACTCTGCCTCTTTGTACTGTCACACGCTTTCAGGTCTTCTGATATGCTGTTCACCACGTTGCCACTCGTGTTTGGCCACATGCTAATTGAATCTACTTGTGTGTTAATATTCATGACAGGACCTTTTCAACAAACTAATTAACCGCTGGTATCCGGCTTCAACTCTCCTTTCCATTTCCCACGGGTGTTCTACATCACTCCTTTTCTGACTCCTCCGCATTTTCATGCCATTTAGAATGAATGACGTCTGCGAGTCGGAAAGAATTTGGCTTCATAAATAAATATGCTGTCAGGTCATGGAGATCGAAGTAGGCTGCAAGTAGGAGTTGTTTACGGTAGTCGGTAATTTGTTCCATATTTTTGAGGTTTGGTAACAGAAAAATATGTTTTTTCCGAATTTCCCGGTTTTTATCAGGTTTTTATAGGGTTTCCAGGGTTGGATAAAAAACAATTTTAAGAACTTCTTAAATTTGAATAAATACTCGTAGCGCCTTAAAAGACTCGTTTAGCGTCATAAAAGACTCTTTTAGAGCCAAACAGGCTAATTTAGCGCCTTAGAAGACTCGTTTAGCGCCAACAAGGCTAGTTTAGCGCATTAAAAGACTCTTTTAGTGCCAAAAAGCCTAATCCAGCGCCTTAGAAAACTCGTTTAGCGCCGAAAAGGCTAGTTTAGAGCCTTCAAAGACTCTTTTAGCGCCAAAAAGCCTAATTCAGTGCCTTAGAAGACTCGTTTAGCGCCAAAAAGGCTATTTTGGCGATTTAAATGACTCGTTTAGCGCCAAAGAGACCCCTTTAGCGCCAAAAAGGCTCGTTTGGCGGCTAAAAACTTGTTTAGCACCTAATAATAGCATATCCCGCGTGCCTGCAGTTATTTAGTTATAATTTTGTTTATTATAGCGCCGCAGATAATATAATTCCAAAATCATTGCATTTGGCGGGAATTTTTGAATTTCTATACTTGCCGTTTGGCTTCTGATTTTAGTATTACGCTATTTTAAATTTTGATGCAATTGTTTTTTATGTTTTATATCCTTTCATCCGAATTTTAATTTGTTAAAAAATATTGTGAAGCTGAAATAATTTGAGTGGTTTCATTTACTTAAATCAAATTGCATTTGATCCCTACTTAATTGGATACTTTTTTTCATATTTTCGGAACATTTTTATATTTTGTAAATTACGATAGATTTTGTGATTTTTAACAAAACATTTATAACACGCAGTTTTGGCTTTAATTTTTTTGTATTATATTCATTTAAATTTCGATCCGAGTTTTCATTTTTTGATTCTATTCGTGTCTCGAAAAATCTAAATTTTTCGTAGCTGAGATTGACCATCCAAATGCATATTACAATTTTCAAAATTTTCTCCAGGTCGGCTATATATTAGATAAATATAAATTAAATTAATGCTAGAAATATAATAAATCATGATTAAACTAAATATACGAGATCATAAGATCAACTTTGTTTTCCTTAATGTCTTCAGGGAAATTCGGGTTTCTCAAAACCCGAATATTGTATGCTAAGTATAAACACATCATATTAATATTTGTATGTACAATATTAGCATGAGTTTGGGAATATTGTGCAAATATGGAAATGAATTGAATCCGCCATCCGCCGAGTATCGAGCATCATTCTGAAGTGCGTTATTTAGCTTTTGTTTTGTCTTCTGCTGCATCGTGATTTGAGATTCGAGTTTCGAGTGCTTCCAAAGTAGCGTCTTTGAGTTTCGTCAAGTGAAGCCAGTCAGTTTGTTCTTAAAAGCTTGTGTGTCCGTGTAGCTCCGTTTTCAGTTGGCTTCGGTTCAACGCAGGCTCGAGACGTGTCTCCGATTTCGGTCTCACGCATTGTAAAAGCTGTGTCACTATTGTGCTAAAGAACCGACGGATTTTGGCTATTTCAGGTATAGAAAATCGCGTTGCTATTTTAAAGTTAGTAAATGTATATAAAATTCAAAAGGTTAGACTTTTAGGCATTCGTTCTTCGCTGAGCAGGATTTTCTCAACATTAAATTAAACCGCGGTTTTGCAATAGCAAATTTGGGCGTTTTTAATTAAAATTTGTAATTTTAATTTTAATTTATTTATTTGCAATTTCTAATTCTATGTAATTATGCGAAAAACTCAAAACATGGCAAAAAATTGATTTACTTTCACTATGGGTATAAGTATTTTACATTAATCATTCAATGACTTGTGAATGGAAGAAAAGTTATCATATTTTTGGATTAGCCACAGATCATTAAACAGGAAAGAAAAGTTTTTGAGAAACTTTAAAATTGTCAAGTTTTCAAGAGAAATGTTTGGGAGGAATGATCGAATCATTCTTTATTCCGAACCAATTAGCTTCATACTTTTGGAAATTCGCGTACAGGGTGAGTTGCACGTTGCAACTGCTGGTTAGCAAGGTTAGAATTTTAGGTTCTACAAAAAATTTAATAAGACGACTCTCAAAATGCAATCCATAATTCTAAGTGTACAGGGTGCGACAGAGTGGCTGATTCTCATCACATAAAAACATATCTTATTTCATATGAATCACCTTGTATAAATTTCATTAATCGAAAATGGACCAGACAAGTCGAAATTGAAATGGTCATAAGACCTTGCTACTATTTTGCTAAAGTCTGAGCTTATAAATACAATAATCGGCTTTCGAACTAATTTTCAAAATGCAAAAATAAAATGAAATTGCAAATTCATGCAAGAGGAATGCTTCAAAATTGTTTCTTGATTTTCGTATCAACTTACCCCAACTTCCTTTGAGCTCGAGTAAATTTTCTATATTTGGACAGCGGAATTAATTTTCTTTCTACATTACAATAAGCCATCGGATTAATATTCTCAGAATCCTAGAACATCTCTGTCAAGTTTAATAACTTCTTTTTGTTGTTCAAGATTAAAATTAATTTCCGGTAGTATGTAGGACTTGAACTTTAGACTTACTCAAGGAATTCCAAGTTCCTTTAGGAAATTGCTTTTCTTTGTCTCGATAATACCTCCCTTTGATCTTTGATCTTGTTTTCTCATATTTCCAAGAAACTTAAAAGCATACCATTAGGGATAGGGATGAGATGTGCGTAAATAATGGCGTTTCGTTTAATTTTCCTAGTGAATAGATACAAACGAACAAAATTCATAATTCAATTTTTAATCATAAAAAATAGATCCAGCGATTTAAAGATTATTTGTCGGCTAATTAATATATAAGATTATATATAATATAACTGTACGTTAGCATTCAAATGTTTTTCAGATTGCTAAATGTGATTTATGGTCGAGTTTCTAAATTTTTAAAGAAGAATTATTTGATATTGCGTTGCTATGGAAAATCACCATAGCAACGGTGTTTAAATAACCTAAATCAAGGTTTCAACGGAAACTCCGTTGCAATTCTTTTTTTCTTTGTTGCTAGGGCCTTTCGTCGATGTCAACCAATGTAAATTCTTTCATTTCACTCAATATTCGAAAAATGATTTTAAATTTGTCACAGAAATCTGAAATGAATTTTGTTTTCTATAAGGTTCGAAAGTATTGAACTGTGACGTTCAATTTTTAAATGAGCAGACAGTTCTAGCGCACACCCTGTATAAAAATTATCCCATTACAGGGCACGCACACTATTAATTTTAGTCTATAAAAATTCAAGCCTTCAAAACTTTAAAATTCTGAAACTTTCTCCACAGGCTGTGAGCTGTGACTCAAAAAACATGGATTGTCCACCCACTACTAGCTGCGTCCTAAACATTTGAACTATTTGAAAATACAACCACGTTTCCACGTACAAAATTTGTTCTGAAGCAAGAAAGCAACAGCTTGTCTGGTCTGGAATATGGTTTTTGAGTTGTGAAAAAGTGAAAGTCGTGTCCAACCAAACGGTACATTGGGAAAGTTGAGTGAGACAAATCGGTGTACATGTAATCTGCCCATCTGTCCTCGTCCCCCGGAATTAAGCTTAAGAGACGGACTCGTGGGCTCATTGGGATGTCAGTCATGTTGGAAGTTGATGGAGATGATGAAGATGCTTTCCCACAAAGGATTCCAACTCCGAACGTGTCCAATGAAACGGTCAGAGCTCTTCTTCATGAAAGGCAACGGGCTTGTTTACTTGCTTTTGGCTCAGCGGCGGAAGTTGGGGTTGCAGATGATCAATCTGAGGGTAAGACATAATTTCGTGACATTTATTTTTTGAAATTAGGAAATATAAAAGAACAATATAACTTATTCAGTTTAGGTGATGATTTTTAATCACTTTTTTAATACTATTAGTCGATTAAAAGCAAAAATCATTTTCAAATAGCTAAATGCTGGTTAAAATCTATTTTTGTTGAGGGATTCATACTTTAGGCAGCCTGTTTTGTCAATTGGAGTCAGGGTTTCGAATTTTTAATCAGTAGGTATAAAGTTTCGATCGATTAAAATCAAAAATATGGTTTTAGGTGATTAAAACCTAACGATTAAACCCTAACTTTGGAGAAAAGTTCAATTTGACCGGTTTTCTTCATTCGAACCAGGGTTTCGAATTTTGAACCATTAGATTTTATGTTCGATTAAAATCAAAAAGAAGATTTTAGGTTACTAAAACTTAATTTTAGAGAAAAATTCAAGTTGATCTCTTTTCTTCGTTTGAATCAGGGTTTTGAATTTTAAACAATGATTTAAACCTAGTTTTGAGCGTTGTATTAAAATTGGCATTGAACAGGTTAGGTTTAGGATTGGATAGGTTTTGTTGAGGGATTCAAACTTATTATGCGGCCTGTTCCGTCAATTGGAGTCTGGGCCTCGAATTTTAATCAGTAGGTAGAAGTTTGACTTGATTAAATTCAAAAAATAGATTTTTGTTGATTAAACTAACGATTAAAACCTATTTTTGGAGAAAAATTCAAGTTGACCTGTTTTCTTCATTCAAATCAGGGTTTCGAATTTTGAACCATTAGATTTTGTGTACGATTAAAATCCCAAATAAGATTTTAGGTTTTAGGTAATTAAAACCTAATTTTGGAGAAAAATTCAAATTGGCTTTTTCTTCATTTGAATCATAGGGTTTCGCATCTTAAACAATTGTATTTTGTGGACGAATAGAATCAAAAATGAGATTTTAGTGATTACAACCTAGTAATTTAAACCTAATTTTCAGCGTAGTATTAAAATTGGCACTGAACAGGTTAGATTAGGAACTGATTGGCAAAATTAAACAAGCTGATTAAAACTTCTACTTAGAAGGCGGAATTTTAACTACTATTGAAATGGATGTGACTGAATTTAACTGAAGAGCGGGAACTTCAAACGAGCACAACCGCCTTAACTTTTTTAAGGTAAAAAAGTCTTATCGAGAAACAGACCCACAATATTAGGAAAGATATTTGGCAAAATTGAGCATACGAGTTCTAAATTGCCACCTAGTGAGAGAATGGCCGCTTCAGTGCTAGAATCTAAAATCTAATTCATTAATATTTATATCAAAGCATTCTGTTCCTCGGGCCAAAGGCCACAAATACTGAAAAACAGCTACTTTTGCATGCATGAGAAACAATAAGGCACAAATCATCTGCTCTATGTTTAATAACAGTCGAACAGTTTAGCCGGTTCTATTATATGTATATGTATACTCGAATGCACCCAAGGCCTATTTCCTATTCAGTAGTATTATGTAACTTGGAAGGCAATACATTTCGCTCGACAAAGAGATTTGAATTCCCTGAGGATCTCCTAGATTAGATTTTCACTTTCTTCTTTGGCCCAATCCTTATGCATGCTTTCAATTACTTTTCCATAGACTCATCCCGGTAGGAAAACTTAATTGAATTGTGGATCAAATTTTGTTTTTCGGCTGCTTTGATTGCAAGCACATGCGTATAGCTTACAACGCATTCACCATGCCTTCATTTGGAGTAGCATTAAGAATTTAGGTCAAATTCATAATATACAGCTAGGTTTAATATTTTATTTTATGGATGAGCTGTACCTTACTGAGTGTACATTTTTGCCTCGGGATATAATTTAATGCCTAAACAATTGGGCCGAATCAGATGCCACATGATACAATACATGGACACCGTTTCTCTACACTGTAAAATACGGCAAGCGAACCAGCGGCTCTAATTTGAACAGGACCTACCGTATTTCTACAACATGGAACCGCGTGTTTTACACTACTAAAAATGTGGCTAGTTTACTATACTGTTTTCCGTTGATACTTTCAGATTTTTTTGGCATTCTATTCTTTTCTGAAATTTTTAATGATTCAAATTTTAATTTTAATATATTTTTTTATGTTGTAAATTACTAAAATTTAGTAGTATCTTCATTCCTACATGGGAAAATGAAGAAAAATGGCGGTGCTTTTTATAGTGAACTTGAAATTGTAATGCCGATTCAAATTGTCCGTGTTGCTAGGGGAATTCGTCCATGTCAACGAATGTTAATTTCTGTTCACATTTTCAGAATATTTAAGAAAATCTTTAATTTGATTCTACACTAGAAAAATTTAAGAGGTCATGTAATATATTTTCGATAACTTGTAATTTCAAGGTCATCAGTTCTTCTGAATAGACTGCAGAATTTTTCAAATTGGCATAATTGCTATAAAATAGCAACAAAAAATTGATTAATCCATTGAAAACGTCATGCTATCAACATAACTTGCTAATTAATTGAAATAGCCCAGGTTACACTTAAATAAGCACTGCAGGCAAACTGGAAGCTAAACGTAAGGTCAAAACTTGCTTCTACAGAAGCACTGACGTTAATTATAATCATCTTCGGCATATGAACAGTAATTTTAGATTCTCCTGAGTAGTCAGCATTCTTCATGAATACTTAATGAATCATGAATCTGCAGAACATTCGTCCACCTCAAAAGTCTGGGCTAATTGAATTGAAAATGAGGCTATTTGAATTTGAGCTGAAGAAGGTTTGAATCTCAGAAACGTGTACAATAGACGAAGAAGTCGAAGCCTGACTTTCTTAACTTGGTTTTAGGAGAAAGTAAATTAGATTAAAGATCCTGAGGCAAAATTTGTTCCTGGAGTTCCCTTATGGGAAGGAATGGAAGACTGGTTCGTAATTAGAGTAGTAGTGAAGAACGTCAACGTGTGAAATAATTTAATTAATTAGGATTCCAATGTTTGCTCAACTCTACAATTAAATACAATTCTTGCCTTCGGTTCTATTTTAGTGAGGCGGAAGTAATCCTATTATTTCATTAACTCAATACGCTCGGGAAGGGATGTGTGTATGATTTAGTGCATGTATTGTTCGTATGTTGCGGTCTCAGCACGCTTATCGGTTGATAGTCAGGTCAAAGTGGCAAAAAACAATTGGCAAAAATGTTAGCACTGGATTAACATACATAAAGCTTCAAATTTGTTAGTTGATTTGATATTCTGTTCAATTTACAAAAACAGAAGCCGCTTTGACTTACTATTCACAAAGTTTAGTATATAGTTTTGCCAGTTTGTTTTAGCTAATCCGTCAATTTTCTGATATTTGCCAAAGGATTTAGGTATTTAATTTAATTTCCCCGTCAAAATACCAAAGAATGCAATTTTTTCTTAAGAATTTGCTTCCTCTGTTTGGTTTCAACAAAACAAATGTTCCCAAACTGCAAGCGGCGTTCATCATCTGAATTTTTGCCATTTTCTATTTTAATGAATTTTGGCAAATACAAGGAATTGTGTTTTTTGAACTATATTCAGAAAGGTTTATGAACAGTTATGGCGGCATTTTTAAACTAACGTGGCAGAGCTTAAAACGTCGAGTTCGAGTACAGTTTCTGGAATATTTTATTCGATTGGCAAAAGTATGTACTGGCGAAAATCTAGGTATTCTAAATTAAATTACAAATATGACCAAAGTTATTCAATTTAATCAAAGAATTTTAGACGTACAAATTGTTTCGTATAATTTTTCTTTTAAATAACCATTTGGCAAACCTTTGCCAAATTATTCTTCAAAAAATTCGTTGTCTGAAAACGTGCTCGTTGAACAGCTGGCAAAAATTGAATTTGTAGCAAAACTTCACGTGAGAACTGAAACTAATGTAAAGTTAACCAAACCTCAAAATTGAATATTCTTAAAGCACTTTGGCAAAATATCAATTTCGGATCTTTTGCATAATTTTGTAACATTGAGAATTGATCATGCATTTTTACCCAAGAGGATATTTGCCAATCGAACCGAGTATTCAATGCATTATCCAATTCCAGAGCTTCAACATGCATAGCTTTGTTCATACACTATAAATTTTGTTTCGTCTAAAACAAGCACAAAACAAATTCGCTCTCCGCCTGAATAGGACTTGTGACTGCCGTAATTAATTAGTCCACCCAAAAACATAAGTTTCTTATCCCTCTTGCCTCTGTACTTTTCGAACATCTCATATTCCCCATCTCATCTAATTAGCCATCCAATAATTCGGCACTACACTAAAATCCCATCACAAACTGGGTCGGGTCGCTAGGTGACCTAGGTTCCCAATTCCCAGAGACCTTTACGGTGTCTGATTTATTGTAAAAGCTGCTTACTTGGGGAAACTTGTCAAGTGTCACTTCAAATTCTGAAATTGACATATATACACACAATGCACACATCTGAGTTGATCTGAAATCTGAATACAATGGTACACGTAATTTTTGAACTTATTAGTTTGATGGAGTGGGCAATTCAGAAGTGCTTTGAGCTGAATGTCATTTGTCAGAATCAAGTTACGTATGTCTCCTCGTATAAATCGCACGATATTTTACATTTGACAGGAAATGCGTCAAACCGTGAAAAAAGAGATGCACTTGTCTACTAAATATTTAGCCTAACAGCATTTCGCTTTTACTTTCCACTTTAACTCGTATGGAAAGTAGATTGATTCGGATTCGGATTTAAATTCCATTTTCGTACGATTTTCGAAATTGCGGATTTTCTTCATAAAAAATCGTAGCAAAAGCAAAGGTTGCGATAAAAATCTGGTTTTTGTTTCAAATAATCGTCAAAATCTTAGTAGTTCGATTAACTTTTAAAAAATCTGAAAAATTACATCCTTTAAAAACCATTTTTTTCAATTTTTAATCGATTTTAAATTCTTTTATATTTGTTAAAGTTCTTTGCGCAATATTTAATAAATATATTTTAATTAATGTATTATGGAACTATTTTATTCAAATGTTTTGTATTTATACACAGATTTTAAGCTTATTGATTCTTTCACTCAAAATTCCAATAACCATTTCTAAATTTTGTAATGTAAATTACACATGACGTTTTTGATTTTTTTGATCTTATTTTTGTTCTTCTATTTGAATATCTTTAAGTTTTGTCTAAAAACGACCAAGAATCGATTGATTTATGCCAACCCTCCTGAATTCAGGTCTTTAGCAATCCGAAATATCTATATCAAAATTCATCTGCGTTATTCCATTCGTTCAATCATTTCAATATGCTCACTCAAGAATATGAAATGAATCAACTACAGATACGCTTTGTGCTTGTACATTCTTCCAGCAGACAGCTCACAGATTCCAGTTTCTTAACTATTGTAGTTCCCCAGTTTCCCGAACTTCAGGATTCACTTCATAATGTCAATTCCAAACGCTAAACTTTCACTGAAGTCAGTCACACGGTCACACCCAGGCCAGGAACCAAGGCTTTTTATATGCGTCACAATACATTATACTTACACATTACCTACGTCAAGACAGGCTATTTGGACCATTAACGTGCCCGCTAATCTTGGCTATTATTCCATCTCCTGTGTCTATCTTGACTTAGCCTATGTTACGGTTCGGTTGTTCGGCCAATATAAATCAGCATTACATGCCTCAATGCACGAGATCGGAATGCATGCGGCGCTAATAAACTTGAATGACGCCTCTGACCTTTAACTCACATTCGGCAACTGAAAATTGGTTGTGCGTGTGCCGTTTGGGGTTTAATAACCCATGTCAGGATGTCATCTTCAACGATAGCCTTAGCACACGATCTGACGTGAAGAAATGTGATATTATTGTTACGCCCCGCTGTCAAGTATTGGGACAACCCATCATGAATCCTGGTCATTCCAGCCTCATACATAGAATGCTAAAGCTATGTATTAAAGAAGGCTTCATATATTTTTGGAATTGGAATTTCCAGTACCAAGCCTCACGCAAATTCGAAAGCCTGTCAGTCTCCAATAGTCTGTCGTCCTAAAATTTAATTATGAATAACTTAGGGCCTCAAATTTCAGTTCTTTTGAAAATATGGTTGACCGATAAGATTTTGGCAACGAATTTAAGAACATTTCTCGATTTTGATAAAGTACTTTTCTGAGATTGGCCAATGTGGACGATATGTCGCTAAGCAATAATTTTAAATTTAAATATACATAGATGTAGAAGTTGGCAATGGCACAACCAATTTTATCTATTATATATTGAACGGACGTGATTGCTAAAACCATTCATCCATGCCAAAAAGCCGTATTTTCAATTTATCTACTCTATATTTTGGAGTTTCCGTCCGTCCGTCCGTCCGTGTGTTCGCGATTATCTCGACACTGGGAAGGGGT